>CAUYON010027236.1:0-46809 GCA_963573935.1 Arctocebus calabarensis
AGACAGAGTCTCACTTTATTGCCCTGGGTAGAGTGCCGTGGCGTCACACTGCTCACAGCAACCTCCAGCTCTTGGGCTTAAGCGATTCTCTTGCCTCAGCATCCCTAGTAGCTGGGACTACAGGCGCCCGCCACAGCGCCCAGCTATTTTTTTGTTTTGCAGTTCGGCCGAGGCTGGGCTTGAACCCGCCACCTTCAGTATATGGGGCCAGCGCCCTGCTCGCTGAGCCACAGGAGCTGCCCAAAAGCTGCTCTCTTAGTGATGTTCAAATATGCTATGCATTATTATTATAGTCTCTACAGTGACTTCAGAACATTTTCCTCCAATCTAACTGAAACATTGCATCTTTTAACCAACATCTCCCTATTCCCCTGGTAACCACCATTCTACTCTCTGCTCCTGTCTGTGAGTTCTGTTTTTGTAAATCCCATATATAAGTGAGATCATGTAGTATTTGTCTAACGGAGCTGAAGAATTCGGGGAGGGAGACTTAAGAATTGTATTTTAGATGTAGTCAGTTGGCGGCTCCCACAGTGACTTGACTTTCATCAGGTGAGTTACATACAGACATGCATGAATTCAAATACACCTGAACAATTTCTGCCCAGGAGTTCCATACCCAATTCCCTTATTACCTAATTATTGTTTGCATATCTGCTTTTGGACTGGTTTGTATGCTTTTAAATCCAAATTTGAGTCTAAAAATGTTAGGGACTCTAGAATCACAATATTCTTACCTGGCATTCTGAAAAAGAAAAAAGAAGTTTGCATGAGAAAAGGATGCTTTTGATCATTAAATGAGATAAGAAAAATACCAAGAAATCCAGGAATGCTGTGCCCACTAAGAGGAAAAGGATGCAGAGCTCATCAAGAACATGACTCTTGAGAAGGGAACTGAGCAGAAGGACCCAGGACCAGAAGTACTGAACTTGGAGTCTCAATTTCCTCTCTCTAAAATTAAGCTTGCTGTGTGGCCTTGGGAAACATCTAGCTGTACTCCTATCAGAGTTTTCATCGCCCTGCTTTCACAGGTGGGATCCTGGAGTGAATCATAGAACTATGTCACAGTTCTGTGATTATAGGGTTTATCTATGTGAACTTAAATAAAATCTTAAACCCCAGAAATACCATAAAGCTGAGTTGCTGGATTTCATGAGAAGGGAGGTCAGGCTATGCTTTGTCATGCTCCCTTCCCTTCTTTGAGATACTTTTTGTAACTCATTAACAGGTCAAAATCTATGCAAGAAAAAGCTTAAATCACACCTGCAGATCATTGATTTACTTAACAAACCACTTGAGTCTGGTGGCTTATCTCTGATTAACAGATTTTCGTTAATCTTAAAACATTACAATCATGGCCAGGTATAGTAGGTTACACCTGTAGTCCTAGCAACATGGAAGGCTGAGGCAGGAGGATTGCTTGAAGACAGGACTTCAAGACCAGCTTGAGGAAGAACAAGACCCATATCTCTACTAAAAATAGAAAAATAAGCCAGGTGTTGTGGGACCTATAGTCCCAGCTACTCGGGAGGCTGAGATAAGAGGATCGCCTGAGCCCAGGAGTATGAGGTTGCAGTGAGCTTGGAAGGTATCACTGTACTCTACAACAGTGAGACTCTGCCTCAAAACAAAACAAACAAACAAACAAACAAAAACATTCCAAGCCTTTAGGCAAAACTTCATTTCTTTAACCAATTACAAATCAAAGAATCTTTAAATCCATCTATAATCTGTAATCCCCTACTTAAAGATGTTCTACCTTGTTCAGCCAAATCAATATACACCTTCTATATGTTGATTTATGACTTTACATGGAATTCTTACCTCCTTGTACTGTACAAAACTAAACTTTCAATGGCAAGACCACTTGCTCAAGCCTTCTTGAGCATGGTTTTCTGAGCTATGGTCATACATATTCACCCTAGAATTATCTTACTGAGTTTGGGTTCTTGCCCATTGATAGGTAGCATGCAAAGAAACAATGTGCCTGAGATTTTTCCCTGTGACATATTGAAGAGAAGAAACTTCAGGTGTTCACATTGTAGGGGTGTGGAGAAACTTTTCCTCCACCCTGGAAGGTACATTGAAAGATCAACCCACAATAAACCAGACTAACAAGACAAAAAGATTCCTTTACTGTGCACACAGGAAGAATCACAGGGTGATTACCTAATATCTCAGTGTGGGTCAGAGATTATATACCCTCATTTTAGAGGAGGGGGGAGATGAAGAATAGAGGTAATTCTGTTTAGGGGCAATAAATGGTTATAAGGGAGATTGGATAGATACTAGGGAGAATGGATGAGGGGAAGCAAATTGACTTGTAAATAATTCTGTTTAGAAATTAAAGTAACTTGAGAGACAGGTATTATATTTAAAATGATTTGGTCCTGATCTAGTTGCATTCTTGATCTTCTTTCCTATAGTGTTAACAGGGAAGGGAAGGGAAGAAAAAGGAAGGGAAGCTAAGGGAAGAGAAGAGGGAGAGAAGGGAAGGGAAGGGAATGGAAAGGAAATGTGGGGGGGGTCCTTCTTGATGGGTCAGTTTCTTTATTAAGTCTCTTCCAAGACCTGTTGATCTCTGAGGGCTTTTAATTCATGATACTCTTCATACCAAGGAATCAGATTTGGGGGTAAATTTTCTTGAGCTCCTTCAACATAAAATTCAAATATTTCATTTCTGGAAAGCTCTCTCAAGCTCTCCACAGCCTGCCAGAATTAGGACTAGCTCACAGCAGAAGGATGGTCATTTCACTGTCTCTCATTCTCTGCTCTATGTCTCTAGGCCACCACGTGCAAACATGGAAGGTTTCTCTCCATACCTTCCCTGTGCACCAACTTAAAAACTCAGTAGGCCAAGTGTAGTTTTCATCTGTAATTATAAGTCTTGAACCAGACTTGAATGTGGTAACCATGCAACAGATCAGTCACTTTTTCCAAAAATTTCTGTGTGACTTCACTGCAGTTGGCAATTCTCATTTACTTCTCACAATGATTCTGTGATGTAGCTGATTTTGATGGAGGCAGTTTTATCAACAGTGACTTTTTTTTTTTTTGCAGTTTTTGGACAGGACTGGGTTTGAACCCGCCACAACCAGCATATGGGGCCAGCGCCCTACACCTCTGAGCCACCTGTGCTGCCCTCAACAGTGACATTTTAGGGAAATTGATTCAAACTTCACTAGGGTTACAACTCTGTGAGGCAAGACTACAGATTAACTTGGTTGGACAAGTATTTCTTTATATTGATATTTAGGTCAGGATCTGATGCACACGTTTCATCTCTTCCATTTCCTGATTGAAGAAAGAGCCACCAATGGTCATGTCCATTCTCTTCTATCTTAGACTGGTTTGCCCTTCCCTTTCCCCAGTTTGGTATGTAAAGAATTATACAACTGATATAGTTGCTTATTCAGCTAAAGCTGGCCAGTATTAAGCCAACAGTAAAATAGGGATCAAGCACTGTCCTTTAAATCAAGGCACTGGGATTGCCTGAATCCATCTGAAAGCATTTTGTGCTTATGGATCAGCAGCTGTACTGTGAGTCACAAGAGCCTGTGAATTAAGTATGCCAGAATTAGAAGAGAAGGTCACCGGGGACTAAGATCTCCAATTTATGAATGAAGGCTGAATTGTAGCTCTCCTACTCATCTCAGGAGTGGTCCAAATTCTTGGCACAAAATTGAGATTGTTGTCTGTTGGAAAAGAGCCAAAAAAAGTGGCATGTTATGCAAATCTTATATTTGGGATTAAAAGACTTCAGACTTTAGAACTGTGTGCTCTTTTGAGCCAGGGTTATGGTGCTCCCTGGAATGCTTCCGCCTTGTCAAACAGGCATCCATGAAATTAATCAATATGTCAGAGATACTATGAGCCAAATGCATTCCCTTTACAGAATCATTTATATATAAAATAAGTTTAATTATTATTGTTGATCCTTTACAATAATTTCTAAAGTACTGTAGCTGAATTGTTTTTAAAAAATTCACTAGAGTGGTAAATTAATATAGGTTCCTAAATAACATACTATTATACAACAGAATTTTGTTCACAATAAATCTGAGTCAAACCCTAAATAAAAGTCACTTTACTACTGAATGACCCTGGAGGGAGAGGGGCATAGGCTGGTGTGGGGTAACACAGAAACCTGATTTCTAGTCCTGTCATTTATCTCTGATAAATGGGGAACTCATGGGAAAATTGCCGTTAATACTCAAGAGGGTAAATAGCATCAATCATATCTGTCACTCAGAGGAAATAGTCAAATATCACAATCTCTAGGTAAACATGTTTGAACTTGGTAAAGCCACACTAACATTTAAACATAATATAGTTTGCTGAAGTAGCCATAGCCAGGAATATGGAATCAATTATCTCACTGTTGGACAAATAGAAATCCAACAGAATCAAATTAACTTTATTTTTAATCAAGATTAATCAGGCTGTAGGAATGTAGGGGTTGACTCAGTCAAAGGAAACTTTCTTGAGGTGGTGGCTGATTGAGGAATAAAAATGTGGCTGATAAGAAAACACAGGGTCTTTCATCTATGAATGAAGAAACAGCAATTCTCTTCCCCCAGGACTCATGCCGCATCTGGTTTGCAATTCTAAATCAGAAAATAATAGAAAGACTCTTTGTAAGTGAAACTTCTATGCAAGAATGACATAGCTATAATGATGCTTATAGTAGCAGCAGCAGTAGTAATGCCAATAATGGCAACAGCAGTGGTTAATACCAATAATGGGAATCAGAGGGGTGGAGCTATCAAAGAAGTAGCCGTTCCAGCATAGAACCATGGCTGGGAAGATTGGGAGGGTTGCTTAGGGATGGTTCAGTTTTCTCCTTCCACTCATAGATTAGGAGACGAGGCTACAAGAGGAAAAATGGTTTATACAGGATCTTACAGAATGTACAGAAACAGAGTTTAAATTTCATAATTCTAGGCTGGGCGTGGTGGTTCACACCTATAATCCCAGCACTTCGAGAGGCCAAGGCAAATGGATTGGTTGAGCTCAGGAGTTTGAGACCAGTCTAAGCAAGAACAAGACCCCATGTTTACTAAAATAAGAAAAATGCCAGGCATTGTGGTGGGTGTCTGTAGTCTCAACGACTTAGAAGGCTGAGGCAAAAGAGAATCACTTGAGTCCAAGAGTTTGAGGTTGCCATGAACTAAGATGACACAGCACTCTACTCAGGGTAACAGACTGAGGCTATATTTCAAAAAGTAAAATAAGAGAAAGTAAATTTTATAATTCTTAGTCTTACAAAAGATCTATAATTTTGTGATTCTTGAGGATGTTCTGGAGATAAAATTCTAGAACTCAATCTTTGCAAAGCATCGAGACATATTCTTATAGTTATAGCTCACATAAACTAAGAATGGTTCCAGCAGAAAACACAATCCAGCTGTTTCTGCACCTCATTTCTGTTTTCTATACATCACTGTCCTTTTTCTGTCCATAAATGTTAATGTTATCCAGCTATGTGATAGCCCCGGCGTCTCCCCAAACCTATTCTGGTTCTGGTGCTGACTGTTTCAAGAATCATTTTCTCATTTAAATTCCATTAAAATTTAATTTGTCTAAAGTGTTTCCCTTAGCACTGTAGTACAATGGGTTGTAGGATATTTAACCAAAAATGTATTGAGAGGTTGCAGTGGGAAGAGTTATTGGCATGACAAAAGAAATGTCACTTGTCTATACATGTGTTTACTGGGAAATTCATGTGCAGCTTAAACCCAATTTTAAAAATGTTTTTTACCTGAAAGTTTTGGGACTATCTCTAGAAGAGCTTAGAGATAAGAACCTACAGTTCTCATATGTGAAGGAAAAAAATATTCCTCAAGAGTCAAGGAAGAGAACAAAAGGCTTTCCCCAAGATGACAGGATGCTGGCAATCATTTGCAAAGCACACTGGATGGAAACAAGATGCCTAAGTAGTATAATTTACAAGGAGGTATTTTAAATTAGCCCTACAACAGGCTTAAAAATAGAGGTTGACTGAAGACGTCGGCCAGCGCAGCCCTGAATATGGGCCTGAATCCACCAGAAGCATATGGAACCCTAAGAAGATGCACAAGCTAAGGAGATCAATTTTCAGGCTTCTGTAAGCAATTCCATGGTGAAGAGGGATTAGAATTTAGTATTAGGAACTTGCAGGATGCCATCTGTAGAGTGTTGTGCATAATTATGCTTCAGTTAAGTATATTAAGTTGTGTCTGGTTTTCATCCCAGAGAGTGGTTCAATCATTCCCAGCTAATCCCATCATCTCCATGAAGTCTTGAATTAAAAGGATTCCTCCAGAGATTACCACAGACAGAGAGGTAAGCTAAATGGACTGAACATGGCCAATGAAGTCAAGATTCATGTGTGCAAACCAGTAAGACCCACAACTGGCAAGAACATTCATCAGCCTTTTCTTAAATGTGCAGTAACACTGTAACATACCACTTGCCAAGAGATAAGCAAGAACAAATGGAAATGTTTAGGGAAGGGAGAAAGAATAAGAAAAATAAATTTATCATGTTTCCTTATAATTTTTCCAGGGAAAAAAATCAATCACTGTTATTCCATATTAGCTCTTGAAAGTCACAGGACTTGACAGTTATGGGACAGGATCATGGAGTGGTGACATTTTAAGTCATCAAAATGTCTTTCTCATTCCCTCTCTTCCACCACTCCACTGTCCTCCACTCTGTTTACACTTCACCCTCTGCTCACTCCACAACCACTGCCTTAGAGCTTGGTTTTCTGGACCAAGGGATGTGACCTATGCCATCACCATTGAGTCCCACAGCACTAGGACAAGGTTGCTTTCATTTTTTTGAAAAGGGCACCAGGGTACCTAGCACATTTAAAGAGAAGTCCTATATGCAAACATTTGGAAAAAGATTGCCTTTGCAGCCTTGGCAATGAGGAAGGGTCAATTTGTGCCTTGCTTTACTGAGCAGGACAGACAAAGAGGAGAGGGTCTGCCATGGCAAAAGCTCTGAGGTTGACCACAAAGACTCCACCAGTGGACCTTTTGCAACAGACAAACAAGGATATCTTGAGCCATTTTTGCTACTGTAATTCTGTCCTGAGCTCTGCAGGCAGCTTAAGTAGAAGTCTCATGCTAGAGCTCTGGCTAACACCACTATTTGGCCTCAGGAAAAGCTTCCCAGCCAAGTTTAAACCCCTGGAGACTAGGAGTGTATAATTTAAGCACTAATATAAGCTAAGAGGGAGAGCAACAATACTAGAGCTCCCATAATGGAAAGATCATTATTTTTAGTTTGTATAGAAAGCGGAGCTGGCAGCTGCGAGGGAAAATGTACCCTTTGAAAAGAACCTACCATTGTTACATTTAAGCTGTTGGGATACAGCCTTTGACTCAGAGGCAATTGTCATATGCTCAGAATTACCCCATGAAAAGTCACAGGCCTATGGTTTTGGAAAGTAGCAATGTACAAACAAAGGAAGGTGAGGGGCCAAAGCTGAGAAGTATTTTATGACCCATTATTGCTTTGCCTGCTAAAAAATTCGTAACCATACTCAGAGCTAATGGGAGAAAGATAATACCACTTGCCCCTCCTCTTTTTTCTCTTTCTTTCTTTTTGTTCATAAATATTTGCCTGTCTTTTCTTAGGCAGGATAACAGACAGGTTAAGTACTTGGTCAAATAGACCTCATTTAAAATACTAGATCTCCTACTGACTATGTGTTCATGGCTGAGTTACTAACCACTTTCAATTTCCAGTTATTTATCTAATAGACGTAAAATGGAGATAATGACAACATCTGTCTCCAAGGGACAATACATAATGTTTCATTCATTTTGGACAGATTTCTTGGCAGCTACTCTGTGTCTGGCAACATGTTGGGTTCCAGGGACACCACAAAGAATAAGACAGACATGAGATGCCTGCCCTGTTCAAACCATACAGTCTGGCGAATCAGATGAGCTAATGCATGTGTGCAACTGAACACAGCGTCAGGCAGAATTAGGGGGAGTTAACAAATGTTAGCTTTTATAATGGTAATTCCCACAGCAAAAACCACTGGGCATGGGGGTTAGGTGGGCCAATTTTCAACCCACTTGTACCAAGTGTGAATGATTTGGCAAGGGTAAGGTGTGCAACTTCTTTGAGTTGGGTTCTTCATCTGTAAATTGGGGGCAATAACAAGACCTGCATCGTTGGGATGGGGATAACATGAAATAATGCATCGTCCTGGCTTTTAGAAGAAGCTTGTGAATCTGAAACTTCTCAGACTGAAATGTTAACATGTTGGTGTGGGCAGGAGAACTTCAAAAACTGAGTGAGTCGGAAAGGCAATAAAAACAGTTGGCTGATTTGGCCTCAGTCCCATTTGATTATCTTAATTAGTATTTGCTATATTCCAGGTTCTGCACAGGGCTGCTGTGAGGAAGATGGAAGTAAGAAGCATGCTTGTCTATCTTGGGGGGCAGGCAGTCTCCTGAGTGGTAAGGCTGAGAGGATCCAGTGAGTGCTATCAGGCAGGTGAGAGTGATGAGTCCTGGAGTTGAATGGGGAAGAAATCCACAGGGAATCCACAGGAAGCTAGGCGCTGGGCTTGCTGCATTAAACATCATTTCTTTTGATCCTCCCGACAATCCTGGGAAGTAGATGCTATTATGGTCCATTTTATAGGTGAAGGAACTACAACTGAGAAGTTCTAATTCACTTGAGCCACATCATACAGCTAGTAAAAACAAAGCAATATTTGTATCACCAGGTCTTATTGATTCTAATATTCTTTTTCCTACCATACAATAATACTTCTCACTAGTCGTGTATAGATCACAGTTTTCCTTCAGGGGGAAAGGTAAGTCAAGAAAGGTGTATGTATGTCAATAAATCGATTCAAAGTGTCATCCAAGTGCAATGCACTATTATTATCAAAGGGCCAAAGGAAACGCTGGATTTATCCAGAGCCATTTGTCAGGAAAAGTGAGGTCTATTTCAGGTCCAGCGTTTAAGTTATTTTTATCTGTTGATTTTTTCTTGTTCCCTAAATGGAACATAATTTACCATGACCAAATGCAGCAAACTTCTAAAGGGCATGAGTACAGGCACAGAATTTGAGTAGGGACCCAAGACCTGATCCTGAAATCATGATGGTGGATAATGAACATATTAAATGGTCACATCATCAAGAACTGTCTATGAATTGCTATCTGATTGAACCAATAGGTGGACATTAAAGAGAAAATGGATTCAGAGAGACATTCAAAGTAACTAAATAAGGTGTGGTCAAAGGCCAATGTAGTGAAAGAGAAAGTGCAGTTGTCTGTTTTTGAGAGGAGAACTCCAGAATTTATGAGATTAGTCATCTGGAGCAATTTTCTTGATGGAGTTGATTTATCCCAGTTCAAAGCCATTGTGTTGGTAAATACTGAGACTGGGTAATTTGTGAATAAAAGAGGTCTCTCTGGCTTGTGGTTCTGCAGGCTACATGAGAATCACAGCCTCAGCACCTGCTTCTGATAAGGGCTTCAGGGAACTTCCAACCAAGGTAGAAAGTGAAGGGGCAGCAGGGGGTCACACAGCCAAAGCAACAATAGAGAGAAGGGAAGAAGCCATGACCATCTACCAGGACAACTAATAGAGTGAGAAGTCATTCATTATCTCTCAGGGAGGGCACCAGGCCTATGACTCAGATACCTCACACCAGTCCCACCTTCCATACTAGCCATCAAATTTCAATGTGATATTTGTAGGGGCCAAATATTCAAACTATACCAGGCAGGAAAAGATGTGCTTAGCTATTCAGACAAGGCTTGGCAATAGATAGGAAAATAATCCTATAAGCCTTAGTCAACAATACTCTTTAATATGATGAGTAAGTATATTAAAAAGAGGGGAGTGCAGGGGTTCTCCATCTATGAAGAATAAGGGGAACACAATGTTTTGTCAGTTTTGACTCAGAGTTGTCTAGGGAGAGGATGATTAGCTATCATCCTCTAATATATATCATATATATAATCTATACATTTATATATCTTCTGGTATAGATTAGATATCTATATCAGGACACTAGTGATAGTTCTAGACACATCTCTACTACCTAGAGAATATTTTTTCTCAGTATATATCATTCTTTGCTTTAATTGCTGTCCTCATTGGAATAATTAAAATCTCTGACATGGATTGGTAGGAATTCTATATATCTATACTCTGATTACTTATAATGATATAACCTGTAAATCTGCCATTGAAAATTAGTATGATGGCCTCCAGATTCTTCTTCAATCTCTTATGATCTTAGTTACCATGAGTCAATTCCAAGTGGTAACTTATTCTTGCATGCCCTGACATTATTTCTGTACCAATGATGCTGAGGCAAATCCCCAGTTATATTGATTACACCCAGAACTTTAGCCCAGAGACACCCTGTTTGGGCATCTGGCCGG
The DNA here is from genome assembly GCA_963573935.1 of Arctocebus calabarensis. Classification (NCBI taxonomy): domain Eukaryota; kingdom Metazoa; phylum Chordata; class Mammalia; order Primates; family Lorisidae; genus Arctocebus; species Arctocebus calabarensis. The sequence continues at coordinate 10,416 of CAUYON010027236.1, forward strand.
CACTTGTACTGTTGACATTCTAATTTCAGCATAACGTGAGTATTGAAACAACTCTTATTTTTTTCCCATAGAAGGTTATTCCAGGGATCTTGAGCTGGAAGAGAGTGGGTGAAGCTCTCTCTCTTTTCTTTTTTTCTTTCAATTTCTGTTTGGCATGAGACATTCAGCAATAGTCATTATTATCTTGAATATGTTAGTAAATAGAGGTACTGAAATTGATCAGACAGAAGCCCTGCCCTACCTGAGCCAGGTAGAGGAAACCATTAATTCCTTCATACATTAATTTTCTTATACTTGCATTCAATCATTCATTCATTCACATACCCCTTGAACAAATACACACTGAGTGTGTACTCTATGCTGAGCAGCAAGGATACAAAAGTGATGGAAACAGACAAGTTCCTTGACCTCATGGTCCAATGAAGAAACAAGCAAATAGTAATAAATACGTAGTATGTCCACTCACCATCAGTTCTGTAAAAAATGTTAAAACAGGGTAAGGTAGAAAGAGAGTGCTAGGCTTGGGGTAGGGACAGAGGTACTAACTATTTTAAAGAGGGTGGTAATGAAGGCTTCTAGAAGAAGAGGAAATTTTCGCAAAGACTTAAAAGAAGTGAAGGAATGAGCCAAGGGCATAAATGGGGAAGAAGTGTTCTTGGGTAACATAAATACTGAAAATGAGTGCACACTTAGCATGGAGTCCACCTAAGCAAGAATAGTAGGAGACAATTTCTAACGATTCATAGGGGCAAGATAACCTAAGACTTCATGATGAAGACTTTACCTGTTATTTGAAGTAGAAGGGGATGCCAGTGGAGAGCCATGTGCAGAAGCTTGATGTGATCTGACATGTGCAAAAAGTTATTTATCTGCTGTGTGGAAAAGGAATAACACCACATACAAAACTGCAGTCCAATGATATGAAGACTTTTCTATTTCATCAATCCAGGAATATTTGGTCCATGTAGAAAAACCTGTATATGTCCTCAGAGGTTGGGCTCATGGGATGACTTCCTTTCTGTGAGAGGGATGGCCTAAAAGAGAAAAAAAAATAAAGAGCAGTGGTACATCATCTCTGGAAATAATACCTGTAAAGATTTTACACATAATCTACTCAAAGTTGATTAAGTTTCCAGTCGTAAGCAAGTAGGGATAAAAAAGTGAGCAAAGATTCTCTGCAGCACAAAAAAAAGGAAACTCAAGTGATTCATCCCTTACCCCATTGCTGACCCCACTCTAATTAGGGAGCAATATAAATGAACTCCAGAGTACTAAAAAGATAAAATCCCAGGCTCTTTTTACTCTCGGAAGAGCTGAGAAGCAAAGAAATGATAAGAAACTGGGACATCTCTCTTGGGGGCATTTTTATCTTTCTTCAAAAGAAAGGTATCTCTCTCACTACCAACAAATCTTTAGGAGGGAATAGTAGTGGCATTGATGATGCTGCTGCTATCCACAGTCATGCTAAAGATGACACCAACATTTCTTAGTGACCTCGGGGATTCCATAAGAGATGGCAGGACAACACTGATATGGAAAAAATAGCAAAGGAACCTCAGTGGTAAAACAGTGACTGAAGGAACCACACATGTAGTCAAGAAAGAGACAGGTCAGCAAAACCCTGACTAGGGACTCCAAAGTCATATCTGACCACCGGCAGGCAGTGGGGAAGGTAGAAGCTGCAATGGAGATGGTGAGAGTGAGAGGTCCACATGGAGGCCGGTAATAAGCTGACCAGAGTTGGTGGAAGTGGAATTGGGAGCACAACCCAAAGGCAACTGTGGGGGGCATCTAAGTTCCTTTCAATTATCAGCTGATATAACATATTTGCCTAAGATGCTTCCTTCTAGTGCCATGTAGGAAAATCCTAAATGGGGGTTGGACTTACCTAAATGTTAAACTAACAAAAGAGATACTTATTCCACAATCGTCCCCTTGGATTATTTTTTCATCCTTACTTTCATAATGCTAAAACTGATGCCAGGGAAAGTCTGTGATGTGATACATGTGGCACCTGTCAACTCCCATTGGGGCTTGAAAATGCGAAAAGGTAAATGGTATGAATGAGTATCTCTGACTGCAGAAGGAATCATGGCCTCAGATAATGCAATGCAATGGTGAACTATAAGTGAGACTCCAAGATATTTTGCCGTAAAATAGCTGAAACCAAAAAAAAATCTGAGAACAAAGAGTTTGTTAAGGGAGGTAGGTAGAGGAGCAAGGCTTTTAAAAAAATTCCTTCATATACAAGGCAATCAAGATAGCCAATCACACATCCGGGCTTAGACAGATTCTCAGAAAAATCCCAACTCCCTAAATGTTTCACCTCTAGCTGATTTTCACACTCCATACAAACAGAAAGTGAAGACTGAGGTGGAGTTGGAAATACTCCGGCTAAGCACCAAAGGGGTGCCTAGCACAGGGACCCTTTGCAAAGCCTGGGAATGCATGTTTTTTCTTTCTTTTCTTTTTGTTGCTACCCCCTCCCCTGTTTTTGGTCCCAGGTGGCTAAGAAAACACCACAAAAACATTAGCTGACCCATAGGCAAGTGGAATACAGACCACAGTGGCCATATATGATAAATAATGCTGACTTTACAAAAATAGTGAGGAAAAATTATTAAAGGTAAACAAAGAACAATAAACCACAGAGACAGGGAGTATGTGATTTCTAGAGTTGCCACATTATACTCAAAATGTCCACTTTCAACAAAAAAAAATGCAAAAAATTAAGAAATTCTGACCCTTCAAAAGTTAAAAAAAAAAAAGAAATTAATAGAAATTGTCCCTGAGGAAGAGCAGCCATTGTACTTAATAGATGAAATATTTAAAATCAATCATCTTGAATATGTTCAAAGAGCAAAGGAAAACCACAGACAAAAATAAATAACTAAAAGTAGGAGAACAAATTCTCAAGAAACAGAAAATATCAATAAAACATAGAAATTGTCTATAGTCCCAGCGACTTGGGAGGCTGAGGCAAGAGGATTGCTTGAGCCTAAGAGTTAGAGGTTGCTGTGAGCTATTATGCCACAACACTCTACCAGGGGCAAAAAAGTAAAAATAAAAAATAAATAAATAAAAATAAAATTAAAAAAATAGAAATTATTTAAAATAAAACAGCAAAATTCTGGAAATTTAAAAATATATCATTAAGGAGGTCCTGCAGCAGATGTAAGCAGGCAGAAAAGGATCAGGAAATTTGAAGATAGATTGATTGAGATAAACCAGTTCGAAAAGTAAGAAGGACAACGAATGAAGAAAAGTTGACAGACCATAAGAGAACCTTAAGAATACCAAAATCCTTGTTATAATATAACCAATATAATCAAGTTCCAGAGGAAGAAGAAAAATAAAGGGGCAGAATAATATTTGAATAAATAAGGGCCAGTAGTTTCTAAATATGATAAAAGACATGAATCTATAAATCTGAAAGACTCCATGAATTCCCAGCAGGAAAAACTAAAAGGGTGTTACTCTGTATATATTAGAATAAAATTGTGGGATCAGAGACAAGGAGAAATTCTTGAAATCAGGAAGTGAGAAAGAAGTCAGAAGAGAATAAGATGCTATTTTTAAAGTGCTTAAAAAAAATAAATTGTCAACCAAGAGTTTTGTAACTAGCAAAACTACCTTTCAAACATAAAGAAAAAAATTAAGACGGTGTAGATAAATGAAAACTGAGGAAGTTTGTCGCTAGTAGAGCTGTCCTCGATGAAGTGCTAAGGGGAGTCATGTAGGCTGAAGTGAAGAGACTAGAGCGGAAGGTAAAGCCAAGTAGGGGAAATTAAGCCCTGATCTTCAGCATAAGACTCATTTCTTGCTTGAGACACCTAGAGAATCACGAGAACGGCATGTGAGTTATTTATGTGCAAGAGATCAGAGAGCTGGCCTCCAAGGGAGAATGTACATGTGAAGTGTGCCAAAACCAAGCCTAATGGTTGGGGTAAAGACTCTAAATTCCAAAGGTCTCTTGACGCTGGAGGCAGGGATCTTGGTTAAGGTCTGATATTTCACAAAAACAAGTTGGAGACATTCTATCTGACACTGTCCACGTTTCTCCTTTTTAGTGCTGATGCCTGATAAGTAACTTTTAACTACTTTTTTCCTGCATGGTGATAATACAACCTGAGGTTAGCTCAGGAGGGCTCTTCCCAGAGTTCCTCAGTTCTCCAATGCGGACTTAGTGTCAAGCCTGTTCATTCCTTGTGTCAAAACCCCTTCATCTGGTGCTCCCAAACCCATTCCAAGCCACATAACTTATTTTTTTAAAGGTAAAGGTAGCTACTAGATAATTACAAAAATCACTATTATTTAGTTTTGATTTATAACTTCTCTTGCTTTCCCTTTATGACTGAAAAGGTAAAAGTATAAAACAATAATTGTAAATCTATATTAATAGACAACAAAACTGTACAAAACAGAGTTTGGGATGCTATTGAAACAATTTTGTTACATGGATGTAGTCTAAAAACATTATGCTCGAAAAATTAATTATACAAGAAAGAAGAATTGGAGGAATTGAGAAACAAATCAGATATACAGGGTGGACATAAAGTTAGTGAGCAATTTAAAATAGTTTAACATAGTAAATTGCACATGAACCTTTTGTTCACACTATATACAGCAATAGAGCCCTTATAAGACACAGAAGATGCTAAGAAAATGAAGAGCAAAATGGCAGAAGCAACTCATTTCTTATCAAAAATTACTTAAAATAGAAAAAGATGAAAAATTTAAATTAAAAGAGATTCGAAAAATATGTTAAAAGAGAAAAACTATGATCCAACTGTGTATATTCTATCTGCAAGAGACTCAGTTTATAGTCAAAAACACAGATTGAAATGAGATGATGAAAAATATATTCCAAGACTACAGTCACCAAAAAAGAGCTGGAGGGGCTATATTACTACTAGACAAAGTAAACTTTAAATAAAAATTGTTACTAAAGACAGAGAAAGACTGCATGTTGATTAAAGAGTGAATAAAAAAAATTAGTAATTATATACATATCAAGCTATAGAGCCCTAAAATACATGAAGTACACACTTATAGAATTGAAGGAGAAACAGACAGACCGATAGTACAGTTGGAGGTGTTGGTGTCCCATTTTCAATAATGAACAGAACAATTAAATCAACAAGAAAATAGAGGTTGTGAAAAACGCGTTAAACCAGTGAGATGTAACAGATACATATATAACATTCTACCTAACAACAGAACACACATTTTTTTTTTCAAATGTGCATAAATCTTTTTTTAGGATACACCCCATGTTAGGCACACACACACACACAATCCCAAAAGATGTATAAGGAGTAAAATTATACATCATCTTTTGAGGAAACATCATACTACACATTTCTACCATAATTGATTCCTGCTTCGAAAAGAAGTAATACATTAATAACATCTTTTAAAATGTTTCTACTCTTTTTGCACCCCTAGTATATTTTCTGCTTAAAATGGAATTCAGTTAGAAATCAGGAACAGAAAAAAAATAGAAAATGTATAAATACACAAAAATGAAACAACACGTTCTTGAACAAGAATTAGGTCAAAGAAGAAACTGTAAGTAAAGTCGAAAGCACTTTGAGACAGAAGAAAACAAAAACACAATATACCAAAAGTTATGAGATGAAGTGGAAGTACAGCTCAGAACATGGTTTATCCTTGTAAACACCAAAATTAGTAAAGAAGAAAGATATCAAACTGTCCTCTGACTTGGGACATACTCCCCCCCCCCAAAAAAAAAGAAAGAAATTCAAAGCTAGGAAGAAAATAATGAAGATTAGAATGAAGGCAAGTAAAATTGAGAATAAAAGAATTGAAAAAATTAATGACTCCAGAATTTGCTTTTAAAAAACAAATTAAAAATGTAAACATAAAAAGTTCATATGAAAGAAATAATATTAATTAAGGCACAAATCTTACACTTTCTACAAAATTAGCCTAAAACAGATCGGAGATCTGAATGTAAAGCAAAGCTACCACACTTACCAAAAAAAAAAAAAAAAAAAAAAGAAAGAAAAAGAGCAACCTAGGTGTCCTTAGGTTTTGTTGAATTTTTAGATGCAACATGGAGCATACAATATAGGAAACAAAATATAAGTTGGACGTCATTAGAATGAAACACTTTTGTTCTGACAAAGATAATCTTAAAGGAACCAAAAATGACAGGGGAAAATATTTATAATACTAATATGTAATAAAGTTCTTGTATTCAAAATATGTAAAAAAAAAAAAAAAAAAACTCCTAAAACTCAACAATAAGAAAACTTCCCAGATTTAGAAAAAAGAGACACAAAACCTGAAAAGGAATCTTATCAAAAATATTCAGGTGACAAATAGCTTATGGAAAGATACATAACATCAATTTCCCTTAGGAAATTATGACTTAAACAATGTGATACAATTACACATCTATTAGAATGACTAAAACAAATAAAAACTGACAACACCAGGTTCCAGTGAGAAGGTGGAGCTAAGATAACTCTCATTTACAGCTTGTAGGAATGCAAAATGGTACAGTCTCTTTTGAAGACAGTTTGGTAGTCTTTTTACAAAGCTAAATGTGTATTTACCAGACTGACCTGAAGACATTTGCCATATAAACAAGCCTGCATGTGATTGCTTACAGTAGTTTTAGCCATACTTCCCTCTGACTGGAAGCAACTCATATGTCCTTCAATACATGAAGATGAATACACTTTGGTGCATCCATGTAATATATTATTATTCAGCATTAAAGGAAATTAACTATCAAGTCGCAAAGAGACGTAGATGAATCTTAAATACCTGTTACTAAGTAAAAATAGCCAGACTTAAAAGGCTGTGCACTGTTCCGTATCCAATTACCTAACATTATGTAAAACATAAAACTAGAGAAAACAGAAACATCAATGGTGGCAAAGGGTTTGGGTAAAGGGGCCAAAGTTGAAAAGGTAAAGAACAGCATTTTCCAAACCCATTATCTTTTAGAGATAAATACTAAAATGTTTACCAATAAAAGGAGAAGATGCCTGAGTTTTGCTTACTGATGGGGAGAACAAGATGGGACAAGAGCTGATGATGGCTCTGGCCTAGGTTTGGGGACCAAGTGATTCATGGGACCATTCTCTCTACCTTTATGAATGCTTGAAATTTACCAGATTTGTTCATAAAGTTCAAAGAAAAAAAGAACAGGGTTTTCTTAGGGCTGCAGAATGCTTCTGTATGATGCAGAAAATTCACAAACACAGGAAAAAGATGGCTATAAAACTCTATGTACTTGTCCAACACAATAGAACTTTACAATACAGAGTGAACCTCAATATAAAAAATCAAAAATACATATATTGAAGAGTTCAGGGATCCCCAAAATAGAATAAATAATGTGATCAAAGAACGGAACCATTTTGCAAATGCATGAAATATCATTACTGAAGAGGGGAGAGGAGAAGGGGAATAACTTAAGTAACTCTGGAAATGAGCAGAGGCTGTAAGAATAAAGTAAAGGGGCCTGACGTCAGCACTGCACTCTAGTCAGGAAAGTTGTTCTCGGGGGATGGGGGGATGTGTTATTAATTCTGATGCCATTATCTATGTGTAAATGGTTGTATATGGTGGCAAGTGCATTTCTCACTGCTGGCATCACACAGAAGCAAGGGCAGAAGGCTGGGATGATCTATGTGGGAATGGATTACACAGCTACAAATGGTTTTATGTGTATGCATATAAACATTCATATACACACAGCTTTAATATGTGTGTTTACATACTAAAGAAACATACATATATTTCCTGACTCTGCCCTCTGAGTGGGCCTAGAAGCAATGGTGTGCCAATAGCCACCCACGCACTAACATCCTGAACTTGGTTTCTAATTCCATTCTCCAACATGAGAAACCATGATTTCTTAGGAAAATAGTTCATTCTAGGATTGGGGCAGAAAGGACTATTCCAGGATTGGCTCATTCCAGCATAACTTTGGAAAACGTAGGGCCAGAAAGTCCTAAAAAAAAAAAAAAGTAATAAAAGTATGTAAAAGGAGCACAAAAGCTAACTGAAAGAGCTTCCAATGACCATACGAACATTGCTGAAGCAATTTAAACAAAAAAATTGAGTAGTATTGGATTAAGATTCTGAGTGTAAACATGGATGAATCTATACTAATACATATAAGCCACTGAAAAAAATAAATCAATATCTTCTCCCATTCTGAGGGCTGTTGCTTGCTTTACTTAAATGTGGTTTTGGCTGTGCAGAAATTTTTAATTTGATCAGATCCCAGTAATATATTTTTGGTTGCTTTAATTGCCTGGGGGAGGGGGTCATCCTCATAAAAATATTTGCTGAGGCCGATTTCTTCACGTATTTTCCCTGCACTTTCTTCTAGCATTTTTAGAGCATTATGTCTTAAGTTTAAAACTAATACAGTGAGAGTCTATCTTAGTTAATGGTGAAAGGTGTGGGTCCAGTTTCAGTCTTCTACAAGTTGCCAACCAGTTCACCCAGCACCATTTGTTAAGTAGGGTGTCTTTTCCCCACTGAATATTTTTAACTGGCTTATCAAAGATCAAATGATGGTAAGTAGCTGGATCTATCTCTTTGTTCTCTATTTTTTTTTTTTGCCTTTGTGAGATTCAATGTGTCAATTATTTGTACAAATTGGAGAGCTTATATCCTACTAATTAGCATAGCTTTCACTTCATTTACTAAATCACAGTGTTAAGGCATTTGTGTTCCATATATGGTAGATTTGACTTGTACCATTGCAATATGCTCCATAGGTATGGTCCCACCATTAACCCTCACTCTATTGAACCCCCCCCACCAATTCCCCTCCCATTCTATCCTTTATCCTGAGCTATAGTTGTGATTCATCCCTCATATGAAAGTATGAGTTATTATAAATTGGTTTTAAGTAGTACTGAGCACATTGGATATATTTTTTCTATTCCTGAGATACTTTACTAAGAAGAATATTTTCCAGCTCAATCCATGTAAAACATAAAAGAGGTAAAGTCTCCATCTTTTTTAATGCTGCATAGAATTCCATGATATGCATATACCACAATTTATTAATCCATTCATGAGTCGATGGGCACTTGGGCTTCTTCTATGACTTGGCAATTATGAATTGAGCTGCAATGGACAATCTGGTCCAAATATCTTTATTACCAAATGATTTTTGGTCCTTTGGATATACAGCTAGAAGAGGAATTGCAGAATCAACCGGTAGGTCTATATTTAGATCCCTGAGTGTTCTCCAAACTTCCTTCCAAAAGGAACATATTAGGCTCTTTTAACAACTCACACTCTCAGGAGCTAGTGCAGTGAGAACTCACTCATTACCAAGAGAACTGCACCAAAACATTCATGAGAGATCTGCCCGAACAGCCCACCTTGTATCCCCACGTAGACCCCACCTCCAACACTGGGGGTCAGCTTTCAGCTTGAGATTTGGAGGGGTCAGATATTTCAACCATAACAACCAGGGTTTATATTTTGTGTAAAAATGAAAAATAAACTGAAATGATTGCATACCTGAGGACAAACTGAGAAGAACTTGGAATGACAGGTTGAGTTTATGCATACTTTAGTAGCCAAAGAATTTATATTTATATTTATATTTGTTTTGGAGTCTTATCTACTTTTATCATTCACTGCTTTAAATATCTTCACGTTTCCTTTTATAGGGAAGTGAAATACATACTACAGCAATCTTGCAAAAAGAAAAGAAGTAAAGTGATGAGGTACACTGTAAAATATGTAAATATGTAAATATTATTTGAATGTTTGAACTTCAGCAGTGAGCTGGTAAGATAGTGAGAGGAAGCTGGAAGCCAGGTCACTGAGCTTACCCTGCAGCAGGGTCTGCACTGAGGCTGACTTTCACCTTGAGGGCATTTGCTAAACACACTGACAGTAACTATTGTTTTCTTTACATATCACTGGGCATAGAAGGAAGTGGACAAAGTCCAGATGATGCATCTTGTAAGACTAGGCACAAAGGCTGAAGCCCAGCAGTAAACTGGAAATAAATAAATCAACTCTCTCAGAGAACCTGAGTTTATCTGCCTCCTGGCTTAGTGCTAATGGGGGTGGGAATGGGGGGGATCCTCTGCTTAGGTGCCCACAGGCCAGCTGGAAAAACTCCAATTTATACTACCTGGGTGTCCCTGAAAGGTCACCCACTTAGCAATGCAGTTCAGAGAGTGTTAAACAAGAAGTGACCCCAAGCTCTCAGCACTTGAGATGCAACAAAGAATTGAAAAGCAATTCAAGCATTCCTATGTAGGAGAAGAGAAACAAAATTTCCCACGTGAAATAATATTTTTTAATCCCACAAGACTAGAAAAATAATCAAAAACTTGAAAATAATAACATGAGGGGGTATTTGGAATTAAAGTGTTCTAAGATCCTTTAATTATTTGGAACAATATGTTATGAATTAATTATATATATTAATTCAACATATTATTAATTGTATATTAATTATATTATTGATTAATACTGTATCAATAATTTTAGAAGTTGCCAAATTTAAGCCTTTTAAATTTCTAGTGCAATTAATAAAAAGATTGAAATAAAGTATGCTGTTTTCAAACTAGTTAAAGAAATAAATCTCAATAGTTTGCTATTAATATTGGCTGTTAAAACCTTCACACATCTACAAAAAATACTCAAGGTCCAGGTGCCTGTACTGGAAGGTCCTACCAGAATAAGAATAAATTCTTCCATTCTTATGCAGCTATTTCACAGTATAGAAAAGATGAAAAATAACCTTAATAAGTAAATTTGATGAGAACATAAGCCAATCACTCTTGTGAACAAAGATGTAAAAATTCTAAAAAATATTTATGAATGTGTGTAGAATACAACAAAATTCAGAAAAGATATTACACAACTAAGTTGTATTTCCCATAGGAAGCCAAGAGTGTTTAACATAGAAAAATCAATTAATATAATTTGCTACATTATAGATTAAATAAGAAAAATTGTAAGGTCATCACCAATCAATTAATAAAATATAACATCTGTAATTTTTTTTTTTTTTTTTACTAAATCATAGCTGCGTACATTAATGCAATCATGGGGTACAATGTGCTGCTTTTATATACAATTTGAAATATTTTCATCATATTTTCATGGTTAGCATAGCCTTCATGGCATTTTCTTAGTTATTGTGTTCAGACATTTATATTCTGAATTTAGTAAGTTTCACCTGTGCCCTTCTAAGATGCACCGTAGGTGTGGTCCCAACAATTACCCTCCCTCCATCCATCTTCCCCCCTCCCATCCTCTCCCCTCCTTTGCTCCTTTCCTCATATTCTTGTGCTATAATTGGGTTTTAGCCTTCATATGAAAGCTATAAATTAGTTTCATAGTAGGACTGAGTACATTGGATACTTTTTCTTCCATTCTTGAGATACTTTGCTAAGAAGAAAATGTTCCAGCTCCATCCATGTAAACATGAAAGAGATTAAAGTCTCCATCTTTCTTTAAGGCTGCATAATATTCCATGGTGTACATATACGACAGTTTCTATAATTTTTAAAAATACAGTGCCCATCAACCCACGAATGGATTAACAAATTGTGATATATGTGATATAAGCTGGGAACATATTTTTCTCAGCAAAGTATCTCAAGAATGGAAGAAAAAGTATTCAATGTACTCAGCTCTACTATGAAACGAATATTTAAGCACCCAAACTTCCATATGAAAGCTATAACCCAACTACAGCCCAAGATGAAGGTGGGGGGGAGGGGAAAAGAAAGAGGAGGATGGATGAAGGGAGGGTAATTGGTCAGACCACATCTATGGTGCATTTTACAAGGGTACATGTCACATCTACTAAGTGTAGCGTATAAATGTCTTAACACAATAATTAAGAAAGTTCGGTGAAGGCTGTTAACTAGTTTGATGTATTTCAAATTGTATATAAAACCAGCACATTGTACCCCACAAATGCATTAATGTACGCAGCTATGATTTAATTAAAAATATATATATCTTAATATTTATAAGAGGGAAAAGGACCTTCCTGAACTCCAGAAGTTATCTTTGAAATATAAATAAATAGATATAGACTAGATGAATATTAGACATATCACCACAGGTCTAAGCCAGTACAAGAAGACAATTAATAGTGCGAGAATTGGGAAGGAAAACAAAACTTTCCTTTTGGGCAAAAGATTTAATTGTTTATTCAGAAAGCCAAAAATAATCTACAGAAAAAAAGTATTTGAATTGTTAGCAAAGCTTAATTAGGTGTCTAAATGAAAAAGAAGCAAAAACTAATTTGCATGTCCATACTCCAAAATAAATTATTTATAGTAGTATCCAAAAGATTACTTCGGAATGAGAGGGCATGGAATTGTTCAGGGAGAGAAAAATAGCATGGTTCTGGGGATGTAGAAATGTTATAATTTAAAATTCTATAAGTAGTTAAAATATATAGTTGAATGTGTCCATGAGTGATAATTCTCCCCTGACTGTACTACCCCCGGGTCCCCGCATTTCATAAGCTACCTTCTTAGTCCCTCTTTGCTTTACTGATGTCAGAGGAACATTTCAAAAACTATGTTCTCAAAAAGGCTTCTTGAAAGAAGCTCCTTTAGATTATATGCAAGACACGTGGGAATAACAAATGCCAGACGGTTGGAATTTTCCAAAAGCAATTTAGAGACATGTCCTCTTCATCATTGGGCACTCTGACAATGTCACTGGATTTGAGACAATGAATAATAACTGAATATTATCATTTGTTGTATTATTTGATTACTCTATAGATGTTACTTCCTTTAAAGGTGTTTTCTTTGTTTTGCGGGGGGTGGGGTGTACATATAAATGAGTATAAACAGGATAATGGCAAGCTGTGAAATGTCTGCCTCTAGATATGCTTACCGGCAGTGTTTGTGCCTTTCTAGAAAAATATATAGAATGTTTATAGTTTATCTATTGTATTTTTGTGTCCTATACTACTGGTTCCTCTGTTGGAATGGATCATTTTATATACACATATTTTAAAGCCTTTCTTCAAACATTTGTTCTAAGATACTGGTTGTGATATATACTTTAAAATTCACTAAAACAAAACAAAACCAAGACCAAGAAATACTTAAAGTAGTATTTAGGAAAATTTTTGGCCTCCCAATTCATAATAATTACTGGTAAGTAAAAGAACCAGAAAAAAATTATTTGTCTCTTTGCAAGATGTTGGATCCCAATGTTTTCATTACGATCTGTATTTGTTGATATAATCATTATCAAAGATTAAAAAAAACAAAGATAGGTGAACATCACTGTTAACTAGCTGTGTGATTTGAGTAATATTAGTAACCAACAGTGTTTATTGCAGGCTTAACAAGAGGACAAGAACATGAAAGCATTGCACATATAAACTCATTTAATCTCAGAGAATTTGTTTTTAGATGGCTCCATTTTTCAGGCAAAGAAACTAAGGCGTGGAAGGTAGAGTAATTTGACCATAGCTGCACAGCTGATAAGCAGGGTGGCAGGTTCACATTTAGGAACTCTGGCCCTGACCTGTGCTTTAAGCACTTAAGCACATACTCAACTTGCCTAACGTCTTTCTGAGTCTCAATTGTCTCATTTTTGAAATGAAGTCAATGATTTGGATGAGACTCAGGTTTGGCGTGTGGTCTGAGGCAGCATTTACCATATGAGCGATTCTCAGCAAATAGCACCCGCCCTTCCTACTTACAATACCACTAAAACACGCTGGTCATTTTGAAGTAGGCTAAGAGCTCTTCTCACCTGCTGGAAAGAGATGGGCTTTCAAATTTTATCTTTAAATTTCATCTTTTAAAAGGGAGGTAAAACGTGACCCACTTTTTTCTTTCTCTCTTTCCTTTTGCCTTTCTCTCCCGCCTCTCTCTCCCCAGTCCGTCCTTCCTCCTCTCTTTCTTTTCCTTCTTTCCTAAACAATAGAAATGTATTTCTCACAGCTCTGGAGGCTGAGAAGTCCAAAATCAAGGCACCAGCAGATTCAGTGTCTGGTGAGGGCTCACCCTGGTTGGAACACAGTACTTTTTTGCTGTGTCCTTATATGGTACAAAGTTCATTTAGTTTTTCTTAAATAACTATATCATTTAGTTATATTCTGTGCACAGCTAGTCATCGATCATTTCATACCACAGAAATAAAACCTTTCCAACTGCTGAAGCTCCTGTATCTCCCCAGCTTCCCACACCCACACCACTGTATCCAGCCTGTCCCCAACAGCTGCCAAATGGCCTCTGCAGCCCGTCTTGCCCCCTTCGCGTTCTCTGATCAGAACCCAGAGTTTACTTTTAAAACATAACTTGTATCAAATCAGTTTACTTTATGAAGCTATCCAAGACGTCCCTGATATTTAAAATAAAATTACAACTCCAGCCCATGACGTGTGGGACCCAGTAAGAGCAGCCTGCTGCCTCGGGCTCCCCTTGCCCCATTCCCTCTGTACCCCTGCTCACCAAGGTCTGTCCCGCCACCTTCTCCCTGTCCTCTGCACAAAGTAGACTCACTCCTGCCTCCGGGCAAACCACTATTTCATGCTTCGTCTTGAAGTGCTGCTGCAGAATGCCACGCTGTCGTCTGCGGGACAGCAGGTGTCACTGGCTTTCTTGAGCCTCTGTCTGTCAAAACACCCACATTCCAGTTACTTCTTCTGTGCCACCTCCTCCACGTCCTTCAGGCCACTCACCCCTCTTCAGTGTTCTTGCGTGTAGTTTTTTTTTTGAAACAGAGCCTCAAGCTGTCACCCTGGGTAGAGTGCTGTGGCATCACAGCTCACAGCAACCTCCAATTCCTGGGCTCAAGTGAGTCTCCTGCCTCTGCCTCCCAAGTAGCTGGGACTATAGGCGCCCGCCACAACGCCCGGCCAGTTTTTGGTTGCAGCCATCTTTGTTGTTTGGCGGGCCTGGGCTGGATTCGAACCCGCGAGCTCAGGTGTACGTGGCTGGCGCCTTAGCCCGTTGAGCCACAGGTGTCGAGCCGCGTGTAGCTCTTAATCACTGTCTCTCTCCCGAACAGAATCTCCCCGAGGCAGGGGCCTTGTCTGCCTGCCCATTAGGACCCCAGAGCTGGACTGAGGCTCTGCACGTGGTTGAAGCTAAAAAAAAAAATCCCTTTAAGGGAACTTGTGGGAACAACACAGGTGCACAAACCCTTGAGGTGCGTGTAGAAGGTGATCCTTCAAGCTAAATTGTTAAGGGCATTCTGAGGTCTGGAGGACACGCCCTCATATGCCAGTCTGCATTTCTTTTATAAAAGATATTACAGTAAAAGAAGAGCTAGTGTTATGACGACTCTTACATTATTCACATAAAGACGGAAGCTTCTCCATTCTTACATGTGGTTAAATTAAAATAGTGTTGAATTCAATCAGAAAATTAGGAGCAAAAGTAGGGTAAGTCCCTTTTGTTTATTTACTTTAGGAATATTAACTAAGCTGAGTTGGATTTTCAAGAGAGCTTCTTTCATGCTATTGAGAGTGTAAATTCTGATTCTCCGGTCAAGTGAATTTTCAGAGCTATCACTAAATTTAAAGGAAATAGCTGTGAGGTGTTACGTTTTCTCATCTTTACTTCATTTACCCAGTGAAGCATCCTCAAAGCCTCTGTGGGTGGTTTAAATGCTAATATTCAGAACAGCAGCCCTGGAAGCAAACACCCAGCTGTATTTAAGGCCTGCGTGTTCCTGGCGAATGTGTCTCCGGGGCTGTACCTTGCTGGTGCCCAGACTTTTAAGCACCATCCATATTAAGCACAAATCAGAACCCTTTTCACAAACCACTTAATGCTGTTTAAAACCCACGAGTAAATCATTTTAACTAAACCCTTTCATATAGCTGTGCTCTCCAAACTGTCCCTATCTGGTTTTAAACACTATTATAAAGTAGTTTTAAAAATTTAGAGGGCGGCATACCACATAAAAGCCGTTATATCCGTATAAATCATGTGTGTGGAATGGAACTTTGTTCTTCCCCCATACTGAGATCAATGCTTAAAATGTTATGTCCTTGTATTTCTTGTGTGTGGGTGTGCGGGAAGTTGTTAGAATTACATGATGGATCTTGTCAGGAATGTAAGTATCCAGGCCCTTTTCCCTGGAAACTCTAATGGAGCACATCTGGGTTGATCCCGATGATCTAGAATGTGGCAGATCTGGTAGATCCCCGTAATCTAGAATGTGGCAGATCTGGGTGGATCCCCGTGATCTAGAATGAGATAGGTCTGGGGGGATCCCCATGACCCATCAGTGTCCAGGTCATTCTGTTGAGCAGGCCACTGTAGCAAATACAGATGCTTAGAATTATCATTTCCCGTCATGGTAGACTGCAGAGAGTGTCACTGTCCAGATTTGTATCAGGTGAACTCCAGTTACTCAGTTTATTCATAACTTGTATCAGGTTCTCTTGTGTATAGGAAACCAGACATATTTAGGTTTTCTTACGAGGACTAATAGTATGGTCCTGTATGACAATGAGAAAGGCAGGAATCTCTCATGTAAAAAAAAAAAATAATAAGTGGGATCCAGGTCCAGTCTTCAGGAGACTGGATTGGATGTCGCGCGATCTGTCAGGTCAATATCATACCAGCGGTGTTCTGTAGACCTGGCTCCAGTGAGCCCCACTGGCTGGACTCCGCCTCCTCCTCCACTTCCACACCGCGTCTGCTTCTCCTCCTGACCTCGACTGGACGTCGACTTGCACGTCACTCTGCGTCACGCTGGGTGTCTGACGTTAGTCCAGTCTTTCTGCCCCTCCCACACTGGCTGCATAAGTAATTTCTGACTTGAATTGGCATTTTCAAATCTCTGAAAGTTTTCTCACTATTCTAGATTTTTAAAGAGTGTGTCTATTTTTAAACATTTTAAAATGTAAAAATTTAATTTTATCAAATGTTTAAATAATGAAGTCATTCTCCTAATCACACAGTACACAGCCGGTCTGTTCGGGGAGAAGGAGGGAGGGGCGGTGTGGTTTCTAGGTCCTGAGCACGTCTCCTCTAAATGGGACCTTCACGCTGGCTTCCCCATGACCCACACCACAGAGAGAGAGAGAGAGAGAGAGGAGAAAAGAGGAAGTGAGGGGGGAAGTAAAGGAAGAAAGGAAAAAAGAGAAAAAACTCTTCATCTCTATTCAGTTTCAGGTTTGTTTGGGGAAAGAGATAACATAAGCTTACAAAGGAATTTGTTGCTTATTTCACATAAATAGAAATATTAGTATAAGCCAAGACTTCATTTGAAAGTCGACAATTTAAAAAAAAATATTTTGACAAATATATTTTAAAAATAGTTAAGCTAAGCAAATTACAAAGCACTTTCCTTCCAGTGATCCAGGAAAGTATACAGATTATAGCATGATTTCTCCACTTTGCCTATTAGATGAGGATTTTTCCACTAGAAACTAGTAAGCTAAAAGAACATAGAATAAAAGCTATATTCTAACTCAGAGAATAGATATATAATATTGTTTTTCTGAAATTACAAAGTATCTTAGTTTACACTGAGCTGCCAACAAAAACCTAGAATATATTGTTGGTAAAAGGAACTAGCAGTCTGGCTATAATTGTCCTTTGCCTATGAAGAATTCACAGTGTGTCTGGAACCACCCGGTTCTCACCCACACTTAGATTCCGGGGGTCGAGGCACGCGTGACCCCAGCAGCACAGTAAGCCTGTGTAATGGGCACGGTGAATTCTGTATAGTTATTAACAGATCTATCCCTTTTTAAAAACAAACTGACTTTGCAAAAAAAGGCTCTATTTGAACATTATAGGAAAGTATGATCATACTTGCCTGCACACATGCCCCCAATCAGTAATTTAGTCTCAAGGACTACATAAGAAGGCTTAGGCGGGGTCTATATCTAAGCCTTTGAGTTTTAAACTACTCAGCTTATTTCTGATGGTTTCTAAAGCCTGAGCGAGAAGGCAAAAGCAGAGAATACTTAACTCTATCAGTTTTTATCTGCGTGTGCCTTTTGTAATTTATTTAAACATTTCAACAGATAGTACGTCTCCTTTTTTTTTTTTTTTTTTTTAGCAGAAAGTTGTTTTCACAGTCTTTATCTCTAGGCATAACATTCATTTTAAACTTCTGTCAAAACTGTTCCACTCCCCACTCAAGAGAAAGGGCTTCGGCATATGTGCTGGGAGAGGAGTACAAGCTCCAACACACCTGGGCTCAGTAGACCTAACTGACCTGATGGGTGGACCACGTGTGGGGGCTGACGTGATGGGCAGGCCACGTGGGCGGGCCACCTTTGTGGGCTGACGTAGTGGGCGGGCCACATCTGTGGACTAACGTGATAGGTGGGCCATCTGTGTGGGCTGATGTGGTGGGCGGGCCACGTGTGCAGGCTATCTTGATGGGTGGCCACGTGTGCAGGCTGACGTGGTGGGCGGGTCACAAGTGCGGGCTGACGTAGTGGGTGGGCCACGTGTGCGGGCTAACGTGATGGGCAGGACGTCTGTGTGGGCTGATGTGGTGGGCAGGCCACGTGTGCAGGCTATCGTGATGGGTGGACCACGTGTGCAGGCTGACGTGGTGGGCGGGTCACATGTGTGGGCTGACGTGGTGGGTGGGCCTCATGTGCGGGCTGACGTAGTGGGCGGGCCACCTGTGAAGACGCACTGAGCGCCATGCTAGAAGAGTCCATGTTTGGCTTCAGTGTCGCCCAATGGACATTCTTAATGATTTTTGAATAAGGGTGAATGAATGAGACTATGTCTGAAAGACAAAGAAAGAAAATGAAGGACAATTTTTTAACTAAATAATAACTGATAAAATTAGTAATGATGAGATATTCTATAAATTCACTTTTTGCTAAGGCACTCTGGGGCGGAAAATACCTTTACAATCCGAAAATATCATCATTCTCTCAATGCCCAGAATTGAGGGAGCAGATGTTATTCAAGATGGAGGGAATTTTAACTATCATTCAGTCCAACTTTTTCATTTTACTAATAATAAAACTCAGGATGAAAGTGGTAAAATGATTTGCTTAAATGTATAAACCTGCCTC
Source organism: Arctocebus calabarensis (assembly GCA_963573935.1). Lineage (NCBI taxonomy): Eukaryota > Metazoa > Chordata > Mammalia > Primates > Lorisidae > Arctocebus > Arctocebus calabarensis. Next base: position 29,440 of record CAUYON010027236.1, read on the forward strand.
CCCTAATTTTCAGCCAAATATCAGTCCCAGAATGTCATGTTCCCCTGTATAATGAGAATCAAGTTTATTTTCTATGAGAATAAAAGATATTAGGGTTTAAAAAAAAAATACAGGTTTTCTGGATGCAGAGTGTCATTTTTCCTATGATGGAATGTTAGTGAAAATGGAAGAATACAGAATAAAAGAAGTTATTCCTGGCAATTGACTGAAAGGGGAAGAAATAAAAAGCTTGAATGACAGGCAAATGAATAATGTGATGAGATAAATCAAATTTTTACTCTTCTGAGATCAAAAGGAAAGTAGAGTGTAGGGAATGAAAGATGATGTCTGGATTTAACATTCACTTGGGAATCGTTTCCAAATCTGGAGATAAAAGGCTCTCTAGAAATAATAAATGTTGTGTTACTTAAATTTTTAGGGACCGAGAGATTCATGCACTGTCACAAGATGTTATTAAAAACAGCTATTCATTTTTCATGCAACGAGATCAAATGCATGTTCTATATTGGAGGCAAAATTATACTCTCTTGTTATTCCAATGTATTTTCCTTCAATAGCAGGTCAATTGAAATTATGAGTGAATGTAAAAGGACAGAATTGAGTATGGTAAAAGAAGTTTAATTGGGGAGCATTTTTTAAATTCTCCATTTATCCCATTGTCAGAATTACCAACATTCTTTAAGAAGTTGAGCTAAGCTGGAAGGCTAGTCCTTATCTATAAGGAACTGCATATATTGTTTCTGGTCCATTTGCATTCGTATTTATTATTTAAGGACAAGGTGACTACTGTGGGATTTTAAAGCTTATATATACCAGTTTCCCAGGGACACCTTAACACAAATTATAGCTACTTGTAAGCAAAGAAATCATGTGTGTCTTCAGACTGCAAAGTGAATGCGGTATTATTCATCTTTTGTTCTATTCAAAGCTAATGTCAGGGATAGTGATTACTTCCATTAAAGAAGTATAAGTATCTCTCATTACCCCTGACATGCGCCACATTACAAAATATGAAGAAGAGTCGGTTTCTAAGGATATGCTGCTGTCGGGAATAAGGGAGCCCTTTTCTCGCTGGGATTTCGTTATTCCCAACAGACTTTTGTGTTGTGCTACGTCTGTTTGCCTGTTTGTGTTTTAAACTTATTCTACTTTAAAGTAAGAAACATTAGTCCCAATTCTTGTACGTACTGTTGTCCTTGCTGAAACATCACTCAATCATCTCAGATCAAATTCGTCCATCTCAGCACCCGTTCTCGTTGAATTTAGAAATCCTCTTTTAGATTCACTTGTTAATATGTAACAAACCACCCCAAAACTTTGCGGCTTCAAATTATATTGCTCTGAAGCTCTTTGGGTCCCAGATGATTATTCTCCCAGGCTACCATTTGTCTGCAGTCAGCTGCGGGCTGAGTCAGCAGTGTCACTGATCGTGGCTGGTCTCTGCCACGTGGCTCATCCCATCTTTCACATTCATCCACCCCTACTAGGTTGACTGAGCCCAGTTGTCCACATATTTTTTATCATTTTCTGGCAAATTAGCCAGGCTTCCTCCCCTGGTGGTGGGCAGGGTTCTAAGCAAGTTAAGTGAAAATCTTGCAAGGTCTCTGAAAGTCTAGCTTCTTAACCGGCTCTGCATCACTTCTGCTGCGTCCCATCATTCAGAGCAAGTCATGGAGCTGGCACAGATTCAGAGTGGGGAATATAAATGGAAGAAATATAGTCATATTGAAAAAAGGAACGGACACTGAGAGGGGAATATTTGCAGCCACTTTGCAAATAATTTGTCACAGACCTGGAAATATTTCTGTTGAAAATTCATTTTACTTGATTATAGTTAAAATGAAACAAACAAAAAAACAGTGAGGCCCAGAGAAGTCAAGTGACTGGCCCATGTTCATACTAAAAATTAACATCAGAATTAAGATAACCAACCATCCTAGTTTTCCCAGAACTATGTCAGTTTTAGCACTGAAAATTCCTCATTTTGGGCAAAGTGGTATGATTTGACATCTTATGAAAAAAGGAGTAGGGTTTCATTACTCCAAATTGAGCTTTTTTTTTCTTTTCAGAACACTAAAATTAGCCTTGACAGTGTGAGATCAAGTAGCTACTGGTGTACGATCAAGCTACCCTGACTACTCCACTAGACGCTGGCTGACATTGGTTAATTGGTCTGTTGTTTAGAGTCTACTTTGTCCCAAAAGGGTTCAAAACACTTTCTAAAGTGCTGTACTTCAGACTTGGATAATTACAGAAGGCTTCAAATAGCCTGTGTGCTTTAATGTTTTCTGAATGTTTATTCTTTCTGATTTATGTTTAGTGTATTTTTCTTTTTGCCTAGAATGGCCTTTGCTCTTTTTTTTTTTTTTTTTTTTTTTTTTTTTTGCAGTTTCTGGCTGAGACTGGATTTGAACCTGCCACCTCCAGTTTATGGGGCTGGTGCCCTACTCCTTTGAGCTACAGGTGCCGCCCTGGCCTTTGCTCTTTTTCCTCTCTATTAAAATCATTCAGTTTACAATTCCCAATTTCCTCCTCTGTGATGTCCCCGACCTACAGCATTAATCATTATCTCCTCCCTGCTACCAGGAGACTTGGCCTAGATTTTGAACACAGTCATTACCACATTGTTTCTACCAAGCTACCTAATTACATCACTATCTGTGTTTTTCACCTTTCATCTCCTTTACTCAACATCTTCGACATTCAGCAGTCGCTCGGTAAACTCTTTTGTTGTTTTTGCTGAATAAATAAATGAACAGACTACATTCTCAGGGCTACTGGAATGTATTTCCTCTTTCTTCATTTTATTGGTTTCATTTTAATTATAATCAAGGTAATTAAATGAATTTTATAAAGAACAACTTTATTGTTTTTCTTTTTAATTGCAGTTATTTCCTTTTTTAGGCATGTTCATCTTTTCTCTTGGTATTATTCACGTCTCAAGCAACACCAATCTCCCTTATAATTTACTGTCTTTGCAGACTCCAAAGCTAGGAAACTAGTTTCAATAATATTGTTTGTAACCCAACTTAGTGTAAATTCTGGGATTTAGTGTAAATTCTGCATCGGCATCTGAAGCACATTTGTTTGTGGTGCTGTGTGTAATGTTGTTTCTTTATGTACTTTTCAATACTGTTCTGACTTACACTTTTCACAGAGTCCAGAAGGACGCTGAGCTGTGTGCTCTGGACACCCTGTGACTGATCTCTCACTGTTCAGAGAGTTGATGCTCCCACTCGGCCCTCAGGGCCCTTCTTTGGCCTTAACTCCTCTGGAAAGTTTTCCCTGACCAGCCCTTCCCTCTCACTCTTTAGTTGGAGCTCTACACACTTTTCTGATAGCATCTATTCTTTTACATTATCAGAAAATATTCAGTTATTCATTTTTTTCACCCACTATTCTGTAACCTCTTTAAAGCTAGCATCTGTAGATTGTTTGCCCTTGCTGCATCTGCTTCATGTTAGATATCAAAATAATCTTGGTTTATTTCATTAATTAGTTAATCAAATTAATGAGTCAATCAAAAAAAACTATTTCAGAGGAAAAGGTTATATAAAGAAACAGTGTTTCTGGCTCTCTTGGCTTGTTACCTGCGTTATAGCTTTTCCATATTCAGAACAACCTGTTCCATTCCCAGAATTTGGTTCGCATGTGTAATTGTAAAACATGGCAGAAGAGAAGAGAAAACGTCCAGCTACAGGCTTGATAAATCTTTCTACCTAAACTTACAACTTAAATTTAGACATTTTCCTAAAGTCGGTGAATCTAAACTGAGAGTAAGATGGATTTTCTTACTTTGCTTGTGTTAACCCTGATTGAGTCTTCACAAGACATCAGAAAGATGTCATTTCAAGTCCTATAATGAGGCATAGGTTTGAGTTTGACAGAAGAAAAGAAGACAATGTTTCCATAAAATGGAAACAGCACAGTGTGTTCCTCAAACAGTGAGGGTTCTTATATAAATACACTATGGGATGACATTGGAAGGTGACTCACCCTATGGTGACTGAAACCAAGTTGAGAGTCTAAACTTGACATAATGATATGTATGAGTAGAAGAGAAGCTTATAAAAATAGCATTTATGAAAGATTAGACAAAAGAACCAGTGAAAGAAAAACACGTAACATTAAATAGACCTGATATCTTGAAGTGATGATGGGAGGAAGGAAAATGTCCAAACAGAATGAGGTGGAAGTAAATATATATTTCTGAGAGGAAGAACAATCTGCTTTTCCAGCATTATCTCCTACCTCTCTGCTGTGTAGCTTTTTTGGTTTAATGATACAGAATTTCTTTTGTTCACTGAATTTATTCCATCACTTTAGATTCCATTGTCTATCCTCATTGGGCTTTCTCTGCTTGATTCTTATCCCAAATTCCTTATCAATTCTAATGTATTCTTAATGATTCAAATTCTTCTTACCTTCTCCAGCTGCTGAAAGGACTAACACGTAATGCGCTCATTTTTGTTAAGTAGGACCAATTATGATGACTTTCTGTCTGCTAAATAATAATGATCATAAAAATGTAAATTGATTAAATGGAGGAGCTTGTTACTTATAAAAAGAGCATGATTAGAAGGAGTTGCTATCTTGAGGTGGAATGTGATGGGTTATTTGAGAGATAGCCTGGACAGATGGGAGAAGAACTCCATCTTGAAATATGCGGTCACCAATTAGGGATTCAAAATAGAAGCTCTGGTTAAAGGCCAAGACTTAAATACTATTTTTTCTTATTTTCTTTTTTATTTTTACATATACATGTGTTTATTAGGTTTCTACTTTTTGCCTTCACAGGATTTAAAAGGCTTAAAATTTAATAACAATAACAATGTTTAAGATAAGGACCAGAAACAAAACCATGTAAAGAATGAACAAAGATAAATACATTCAGAAAGGAAAACAGACGATTACTGCATCAAAATATTAAGTATTAGACTTAAATTCTATTTACTTAGAAGAGTGGCATGTACACTAACAAGTGCAGAGAGAGTCTGGGAAAATCACATTTTAGGAGTAAATAGTGGCTCAGCGCCTGTGGCTCAACGGGCTAAGGTGCCAGCCACATACTCCTGAGCTCACGGGTTCGAATCTAGCCCCTGGGCTCACCAAACAACAAAGATGGCTGCAACCAAAAAATGGCCGGGTGTTGTGTTGGGCGCCTATAGTCCCGGGTATTTGGGAGATGGAGGCAAGAGACTCGCTTGAGCCTAGGAATTGGAGGTTGCTGTGAGCTGTGATGCCACAGCACTCTATCCAGGGTGTTAGCTTGAGGCTCTGTCTCAAAAAAAAAAAAAAAAAAAAGGAATGGATAGTGATGAAATAGAAATGGTAGAAGAAGAGAAAATCCTAAACACACGGTTTTCTGGAGATCAAAAAAAAGAAAATTTCAAAAATAAATGAAAGAAGTAAAACAGTGCCAAATGTAGGGGAAAAGTCAAAATCTGAAGAAAGAATAATTCAGGATCTGTCAAGAATCCAATCACAGGAAACATTTAAAAGAATAGTTTTAGTAAAAGACATTACTAAAATGCATATTATGTTGTGTATTTTGTTTACTTAGAGTATAAAAACTTTCCTCAGAAAAAGATTTCTAATTAGTGTTGTTAATCCTTGGTCACAGTATATATATGATTTTTCTTCTTTCTATATTAACAGCCATCTGAACATTAGCATTAGGCTTTATGTATTTGAAGACACGGATTATTTCTCTAATTAGCTGTGTGATTTTGAACAAGACATAGAACAAGTGATTCTTTAAGTTTAAAGGTCATCTTACTTTCACCCAATATAAGAATTCCCTCTACAACTTCCTTGACAATTAATTTCACCTTTGTAGATGCCAGTCCCCTTGTGTCTAAAATAATGCACTTGGACTTCCAGCTCTAACTTTTGATGAAAGCAGTTAGAAGATAAAGTCAGAGAGTCAGGTGCCTTCAACTCATTCTACGTGCACGCTGTGTGTGTATTTTAATGTTAGGAAATGCCAGAAATCAATAAGCAAAGACTAATTAGCGTGGGTACCATTCTTAATGCCTTTTATACCTTACTTAAACTTAACAAAAGAGTGTATTTAAAAAATAATATTTTATTGATACTTCAGTTAGTTGCAAATGAATCTTTGCCAATTTTCCACCTGATTTTGCCTAATTCAGATTTTATGCATAGGCAAGTCCTGAGAAATCCATTTCTTGGCATGCACCACGTACTAATTTTGCTCTGACAACCTTGTGATAGAAATTTGAATACTTACTACACTTTTCTTGTCAAAACCAGGAGAAAAAGCATTCCAAGTGTTTATAGTTCTCTAACCTTGCCTTGACGAGGTGAAGTTTGAGGGAACTATTTCCTTTTACTTTTTTTTTCCTATTCTTGTTTAGACAGAGTCTCACTCTGCTACCCTCAGTAGAGTGCTGTGGCATCATTCTAGCTCACAGCAACCTCAAACTCTTGGGCTCGAGAGATCCTCTTACTTCAACCTCCTGAGTAGCTGTACTATAGGTGTCCACCATGACTCCTGGCTAGGTTTTTATTTGTTTGTTCATTTGTTTCTCCGTTTTTCTATTTTTAGTAGAGAGAAGGTCTCACTCTTGCTCAGGCTAGTCTTGAACTCCTGAGCTCAAGGGATCCACCTGCCTTGGCCTTCCAGAGTGCTAGGAGCATGAGTATGTTGGAAGGAAAATCTTTAGTCTATGGAGATATTGAGTGTAAGTCAAGTGCTACCTATGTTTCAAAAGTCTAATTTTTTCCCCAAACTGTAGAGGGTGGTCAAATTATAGCTTCCCTTGGCAGCAACTGCAGGAATCAGTAAAGTATATAGAAAGTATAAAGAAAATATAATAAATTATTAACAGTGGTAATTCTTAGGTGAATGAAAACAGCTGAAATAATTAACAGATTAAATGTATTAATAGACAGCTCATCAGGTGTTTTCCTCTGAGAAGAATGGCAGCTGGCAGTATTTATGAGTCAGTTGACTTCTCTGTTAGTTCCACCTCTCAATCAGCTTTGTACCTGAGTCTGCTACAATTACTCTTTCTAATCAAGAGATCACTAGGGTTCTACAAACATATGTGCTTCTCTCCCTTTTCACCTATGTAAGGGTGCTTCACATGTTTGCACCTAGAATCTTCAAGCTCTATTCTATGTCAGCCACAAGGGGATGCTCTGTCCATCAGGAAATGTGAAGCTGAGAAGGACACGTGCTGTGGCAGCTGTGAAATGAAGGCAGGGCAGCATGTCTTGACTAATTTAGGCAGATTTGCTCTTCATCACAGCTGGAAATGCAGGCTTTGTAATGCCTATTCTGCAATTGAAGAAACTCACAGCGTTAACTTATTCAAAGGGTTGCTTACACCAAGAGAGTTTCAGAACCTCTTTCCCAAGGTTACTCGGCTGGCTAAGGGGGAGACAGGATTGCAATACGGGGGACATTGGACTTCAGACCTCTGTAATTTCTATCACGTATCTAACATGCAGAAGAACACCTGGGTGTTAACAGGTGTTTCCAGGAGAGAGGCACTAACTGAGAGTGAAGCCTAGAAAATACATAGCACCTGCAGGGCCTGGCCCAGAGTGTTTCAATTGCAAACAAGTAGCAGATTCTAACCTCTGTGAGATTTTCAGTAAATTAAAGAATGCCCTTGGCCGTTTGTTTTCTGAAACAACTTGCACACTCACATAATGAGAACACTCCCCAAGCAACATACTGGCTTGTGCATCTCTTGAAGGAGTACTGCAATGTCTGAAGAGTTTGCAGGTGCTAGCCGTGACCAGCAAGGAAGGACTCGCACTGTAAAACATGGGGAGCTTGTTCTCATAGCAACCTGTTCATTCTTCTCTACCTCCTCTGCGTTGTACTTCCCCCACTCTGGGTTCAGCCTTTTAGACGTCTTAGCCCCTCCATTCTCCCTTAGAGTTCTGGTCATTTCAAGACAAAGTCTGCCCAGCCACGTCTTCATGTCTCCAGGGGCTCCAGGCAGCAGCAAATCCTTTTGCTTAAGGATTTGTGTTTAAAGACTAGTCTTCAAAGTCTTCAAAGGGAAGCATCTCTTAGTCAAACAAACCTTTTTTGCATTATATTAGCATAATTGATGCTCCATTATCTAACAAAGTCTGTTTTTTAATGGAACACTAGCTACCATAAGACGATACCCCTCAATAACAGGGTTTATCATAAATGAACATGATTTCGGCTTCCATAAAGTTCAAACCTGCTTTGCTGATCAGAGGACAGCGCCCCCACCAAGGGCAACCTGGGCATTCCGGCCTCCCTGGGTTATGCTGCAGCCGTCTTTGCATCTTGTCCCTACGAGAAAAATGATGTGGGGGGTTAAATAGACCACACCTGGCATTGCAGCTGTCCACTAGCCACTAAAACTGCCAGGAAATCAAAGAATAAAGACCACTATATGGAATGGCATGTTATAAAACCCACTCTCCCAGAACTAGCTGACATCCAAGAAGAAGAGAGGTTTGCTGAACAGCTAGACTGCAGGATGAAAAACTTTGCTTCTTTCTAAAACCTTCCCAGAGATTCCTTTTCGGTAGATGTGGGTCATTTTACAATGTGGAAAAGGCAACCTGTTGAGAGGACTGAGAGAAAAGAGGGGAAAACACACAAATTAAAGAAAACTCTAACATTACAGGAACAACAGTATACGACACAGAACCCCCCCTGTAAAGTGAATTTCCAGTATAACTTGTACCTTGGTGGTCTAGAACTGTCCTGTAACTGAATCGAAAGGTTCTGTTACCACTCTGAAAGCTAAGAATGAAATGAACTTGAAGCATGAGACGAATATCCAGATTCGACAAGTATTTGCTTATGATATCAACTTAAACTGTTTCTGGAGACAAGAGGAAACACTAATAATGGCTTCCCTTTATCCAAGAAAAATATCATGAGGTGACATGGTATTTATCTAAAATGATGTCCCCTGCAGGACAATGTGAAACCAAATACCATACTCCTGGTAGAAGTACTTGATATATTCTATGTTCGATTAATACCTTCCTTAACAAGGAGTGTTGGACCACTTCTGAAGGGCAGCCAGTTTTAATACATTGTTGACCAGCAATTTTAGGCAGAAACTATTCATGAATTGAAAGGCAATTTTATTTTTTGCAGTTGAGGGCTTATTTATGCCTACATCTAAAAATTTAGAACATAAACAAATTCACCCAGATTTGGAGTTACTATTTTCTGAACATAGCTTAGACATTAACAAAGTAGACTAATAATAAACTTAGACTAATAAAAGTATCCCCAAGACCACTTTTCCCTCACTCCTGCCTTGCGTGCACCCAGTCAGTAAATTAGGGCTTTATTTTCTTCTGCCAGGAATCCTGTAGATTTTAAGGAAAATAAAAGCCCCTAGTGTAAAATATAAGAGTTTCTGACAACTGGTAGATAAATTCTTATTTATTAAAAATAATTTCTATCTTAGCATGAGGTCAATAGACTTAATGAGAAAAATGGTATAAACAATATTAAAATATTGTAATTATGACAATTCCAGTGAATTCCCAAGCGCGCTACGTTATGGAATCAAAGGCTTACGACCAAATGCTGCAACTATAGTTTTCTTTTCTTAATTTAATCTAAACATCCCAGTGGTTGCTAAAATTGGGCCAAAGTACAATGGAATCATAAATATTTGGGAACAATACCAACAGCCAATTTTAAGAAGTGAATTAAAGGCTGACTAAAAACAAACAAAATAATTCCACTGTATAGATTAGTTGAAGTGTAAAACCGTCCTTGGATAGTTGATAACTGTACTCCTTTTCCCTGATACTACCACAAATTCATCAATCAACAAATTCTTAGGAGAAATGAATGTGTAAAACCATAGAATTTTTAAAATTAAAAGAAATGTTTTATTTTCAAACCTTGCCTCCTCTAGTGAGATATATAGGCATGTGCATGCACATACATTTTAACATGTAAGCATATGTAGGGGCAGACAGGTATATATGCATGCACGTGTGTGTATTTAATATCAAATTCATCACAAGAGTAATATAATTTATGGGAAGTAAAATTTACTTTTGGTGAAACATAGAAGGCTTCATAGGATTTACATCAAGTAAGAATAATGGAGAAACTGTCCTTAATAAGAAAAGGCCCTGTAGGCAGACGAGGGTAGAGGATTTATGTAGAAAGAAAGCAGTGATAAGGTTAGACAAGAGGTTGGGGTCACCCTTGGGGGTATCCCGGAAGGCCAGGCTGAAGACCGCAGGTGGTCTTACAGAGAATAAGGAGATATTAGGATAGGATTTTCAGCATTGTCTGACAACTATCATTGAGCGGAGAAAGATTTCAATGGGATAAGTGTCGTGTAGGAAAAGACGACATAAAATATAATGTTATGTATTACATTATATTGATACAAATTGTCTCTACAAAGACATCCTTGGACCAACCTGTGGGGGATAGAGAGAAGTGGGCAGAGATTGAGGTAGGAAGCAGATGCAATCACTGACATGTGTGTTGGGCAAGGTAGGTGGAGAAGGTGCCCTGAGAGAGACTCATTACCAGCACAAAGCTGTAATAAAGACTAAATGAACTAATAAATCCATTTATTATTTCTACTTTTTGTATATATGGCATTTCTCTTTTTTTTATTGTTACATATACATGTGTTAATTAGGTTTTCACTTTTTGCCTTCACAGAGTTTAAAAGGCTTAAAATTTAATAACAATAACAATGTTTAAGATAAGGACTAGAAACAAAAACCTCATAAAAAATGAACGAAGATAAATACATTCAGAAAAGAAATCAGACAATTGCAGATCGAAATATTAAGCAATATTAATAATAATAATGCTGAGAAAGTAATGTTAACATTGTCAAATAAGAGTATGTCTGTTATAGAATGCTTTGACTCTAAGACTCAGTATGAAATCATCAGTTAACTTCTTATTTTTTCCCAAAGTCTCAAATGATAAACAACTAATATTTTATAAATAAAAGTAAAAGAGAGTTTCAAAAAACAGATCATGCCAAATTTTATACACAATAGAAAAAGAAGAAATGTTTCAAAATCATTCTAATCTGGATATACCTGATATTGAAATTGGAGAAAATACATTATTATAAAGGGAAATTACAAACATATTGCACTTATAAATGAGGATGCAATAACCTAAACAACATATTGACAAGTCAAACTAAAAATTAATGTTTAAGTAATGTACTTTGGTCAAAATTGAATCCAATTTATGTGAGAATTAGTCACTATTTTCTCTTCATTCTCATAATACCCTAGGAGGAAGGAAGCAACCTCAAGTTTTCCTTCATGTCACTATTCCATATCATTATAACAACTTGTATTTTTCTCTTGTAGCATTCATTATTATTAAGATTAATTTTTATATGACTGTATATGTAAACTGACTGAGCCACCATTAGCCTATAAACTCCATAAGAGTACATTATCTATACCTAGTATCCGCACCATTGCACCCAGCACATATTAAAGTTTAATAAGATTTACTTGATGAATCTTCGTTATGTGAAGGATCAGAATAATTGGCCATTTATTGGCTCTACGTTTCTCATCAGAAGTGACTCTAGGCAAAATCAGTATGGAGAAAGAGCTCTCCTTTTTAAATGATATTTCAGTGCCCTTGACCAAATTCTCATCTCCAGCATCTGCTACTGCCATCCTACTATGATGTTCTCTCATTACGAAAGAAAAGCAAATTAGATAACCAAGGACGGTAGAATGATTTGCCTTTTTAAAGATCCCCCAAAGAAAGGAATTGATCAGGACAGATGATGGTATTTCCGATTCCCGAGGCATAGTCTTCTGGAGTCATTCCAGACAACTAACTCTTCCACTTGTGCATAGAATTGACCTGGCCGTGTTTGCACCTATCATTTTTTTCCTAATAACAAAATAGGAACTAAGTAACTTTTACTCAATAGTTGTAGTAAGCAGGAAAAAGATAGATGGCTCCTATTTTAATTATACTTTAGATAAGTCCGCCTGCTTGGGTGAGCAGTCAAAATGAAAGGCAAAGGGTAGCAAGGGCCCAACTTACCAGGCAGGGTGTAAGAAAATGTAGACATTTCTGCTTTATTCATCCTCATGATGGAATCCAAGGAATTTATCTCTTATTTGTCCTCAGCTTTAGAGTCAGCGTGTTCATTTCCATATTCTAGCTGTCTGAATAGAAAGAACATAAGCAGAATGGCATTTTCTCTATAAATTCTAGAAACATAAGAAATAATGCTGAATTTTTGCCATTTCAGTCAATTGTATCGGGTAGTTTACAAAGGAATGTTACTTGAACAAGAACACCTACTAGAAATGTAACACTTTAAAGTGCACTTATAAGAAATTCTATCCAAATTTATATTTTCCAATAATATAGAATTACTATGTTTTCATGATACATGTTTATACTATTTTCTGACTTTTTAAAAAACAAAATGCATTCTAGTTTATAATGAGAACGTGAGCTTAGGTATGCGTTTTCTCATTAGGTATTATAAAATGCATTACAGAAGGAAAAATCACAGAACAATCTATTTCTAAACCATATGATGAATAACAAGGTACTCTTAAACTAATTTGCAATCCCTAATAGAGACTGTATAATTTTCTTCAGGAGAAGAAAAATGACTTATATTTATTTATAAATAGTACCTAGAAGGGCTCTGTAGTTAATTAAATGTCCATTGACAAATCTGATTGCTCTGATTACATCTTCAGAATCAGAGATTGATAGAAACCACAGGGTCAGGGGAACCATTTACCACGGGAACAGCAAAATGTGGGATTGATGTTGCTTCAGTCTGAGATGTTTTATTTGAAAATGGTTAGTTTATGGTAGCATCAACGATGCACGTCATTAACTTTCGGCATTTATGCACGTGCCCTGATAGTGAAGCGTCCCATAAAGTACTGAATTAAAGATGGGATTTCAAGCCATTTCCTTCACTAGAGTAATCCTCTTCCCAAAGTGTCAATATGAAAAATATAAAGCCAAAGTAAATTTTTCTATAACAGAGCATGATTATAAGGGTGCAGCAAGGGAGAGCAAGACAGAGAAATGTGTTAGATTCAATGTAAAATGTGTCAATATCAAGACTGGTTATAAACGATACCCACGATCAGATATTGGGGGCGAGGAGGAGAATATTGACCCAATTTTTGTCCACTTAACTGACTTGGGAGACCATGTGGACACTGTTTAGAAAATGGTACCATTTTCATTTTCAGTTAAAATATCCAGTTACCAATTCACTTTAAAAAGTGACAAAATTACAAGGACAAAGAGACTGAAGGAAAAAGACTAGTGAGGTGACATCTCAAAGATGGGACAAAAAGGATGAAAGGCATTTCTATATCAACCAACCAAGTTATCTTCGTGATCCAGAGGCATGGCCGAGGTAGCCCCCAAAGTCTCCCATAAGTCTCCAGACACAGGGAAAAGGAGAACTTGTCGCTGGCATGTGCATTGATTCACAAAATACTCATTCAAAGTATTCTCTATGTTCTTCCCTTGATATTCATCATCTGGTTTACAAATAGATTGTTCTGTGTTCACCACCTCATTATAAAAATTCATAATGAATATATATTTTATAAATAAAACTACATGTAGCTACAAGTTCTCACTTTCCCTGGGTATGGCGACTTTATGAGAGATTTTTGAGACTTCCTGTGTTTGCCTCTGATGCAGTTTGCAGAATGAAATTTTGGTTCATAGTTGAGAATTTAACATCCCAATCTCATTCTATTATTTATTGTCTAAGAGAGGAGATAATGATACTATTTCTCTTTAACTACTGCAAATGCTATTGTATTATCTTTTTCTGTTTTGCTGGTTTTTTAGTGTGTTTTCTAATGAATTAAATAGTTCCTTCTTTTTCCTTTTATTTTGTTGTGGTAAGAACACATAACATGCAATCCATCCTCTAAAGAAAATTTAAGTGTACAGTACATTATTGTTGAGTGTATGCACAAGGCTGTACAGCAGAGTTCGAGCACTGTTCACATCTTAACTGAAATTTTACTCTTGCTGATTAAAAATTCCCCATTTCACCCTATTCCCAGCTCCTGTCAACCATCATTCCAGTCTTTGATTTTATGAATTTGATTATTTTAGGTATTTCATATAAGTGAAATCATGTTGTATTTATCTTTCTGTGTGTGATATTCGCTCAATCTATCTTTCATTTTTTAATGCAAAGTTGTAGAAAAATATTTCCTAAAGTGCTGCATTTTTCCATGTAGTAGTGATTGTGACTGTTCACAAATACTTGACTCTATCTTTACAGTCAGAGGCGCTGCACCTCCCCTGCTGACTTCAAATCAAGTGTGGCCCAAGCTTTGGCTGATGAAATGTCATTGGAAGATGTTTGTATAACTTCTGGATAGGAGTTTGAATAGTCAGAGACCACTTTGCCATGTTCTTGCACCCTCTGCTACCAAACAGATAGGGGCTACTTCAAGGCCATGGGTGTTGAGGGCGAATGACCTTCAGCTGGTTTTCAGTGAACACATTCAAGAGTAATAAAGAGAAAAACTCTCTATGGCTTCTAGATATGAGGTTTAGAGTGTGTGACTGCAGCCTAGTGCATTTTACTAATGAGGTATGAATTGATAATGCTTGAGAAATTCCATTTTAAAAAATGAAGATATATATTACTGGATGCCTCCAATCCTGTTAACTATCAGTTGTCTCAGTTTCAACTAAATTAGTCCAGTGTTAGAATTGTAGTTTTCTGATATCTACGGAGAGATGTGGTGAGGTATACGTCACAATGAACTTCTTCATGAAACTGCGCCCCCGTCATGTTTCATTCTTTATAACAAGGGTAATAAAATTATGAGGGGATAGAGAATAGACAGAACCCATCCTTCTTTTACTGGGAACCATTAAACTCATGAGATTGGCTGAATGGCACAATTAGGTTTAAAGGTAAAAAAGTGAAAGTTTTAAATTTATGGTTATAATGTAATTTTAGGCTGAGTGCTAAATGATTTAATTGAAAGGGGAAAAGGGTGCCCTTAAAAACCAGATAATACACTGACACCCTGCTCCAGTGGTATATCTACACCAAAATAAAGCAAAATCAAACCATTATTATCTATTTATAAATCCTACTCATCAAACATCTTTTGATTATTTAACTTTCTGATTACTTCTATGCTAGTCATTAGAGAAAAACATAAAGGACCTTCTCCTTTATTTAACCTGGTTGAGTCGGTCATTAATGAAGTCAAGTCTATTTTCTTTTCAGTGCTGGCCACTTGCCGTGATCAGAGAACCGTTCCACATTTCTGCTATCTGACACCTCAGCCACTGTTGAGCACTTTCCATGTGGCTACTGCTCCTGAAGAACTGAATTTTAGTTTCGTTTAATTATAACTCGTGTACATGTAAAGAGCCATATGTAGCTAGTAATTGCCATACCAACAGTACAGTCTGTACATCCATGTAACTTGAGGATAAAGTTGACCCTTCAAGATTGCAAGTGAAAATTCAGAAGATCCCAACACCCAAACCCTGGCATTTTCAGAGCCTCGGTACTGTCTAAAAGTTACTAAGGTGGACGAGGGGCCACAAGGAAAGGAGAGGTACTGTATAGCAAAGAGCAATATTACACGTATTGGGTTTCCCGACATGGTTTTGAATGCAGGATTTGAACTATGAGCATAATATTCCCCATTTCTTTCCACGTTTTTAATCCAAATGGGCCACATTCCTGTCAAAAAACAAACTCCTACAGTCCTAATGCAACTTTCTGCAAATCCAACAGCATTATAAATGCTCCACATTACTTTTACCTTGCCTGTAAAAACGATATCAGTGCCCAAACATTTTGCCTCTGTACGAGTTCAAAAGTTTCTATATATATAAGATCTGGGTGATTTAACTCTTTTTCACATTTTACCATATGTCTTACATTGTATTGTTTTCAAGTGAAGGTCACATAAGTTGATGTTTAAACTTACCATTTATATAATTCCTAAATTTTCAAGGAGAGCCTTTTGTAGCCTCAGATCTACCAGCTCTTGAATGTGTATATTCCAGACCTGTCTGGAACTGCCAACCACATAAGCATTAATCCCGTTCTACCACTAAACAGTTGAAGCATAGGTAAGAGTGTTCAATCTTTGGTTATGCATCCAAGATTTAATTTTTCATCAATTTAAAGGAAAATTACTCTGTGTGTTCCACTGAATGAGATAAAAAAATAGGCAGCATTATACTTATGAAACAACATCAAAATATGATTGAAAATGTAATATTCAACTCTTTTTTTTTTCTTATGGTTATTTCTTTGGATAAACTCAAGGAAAGATTCTGGCAATTCATAATCATCGATTTTATACCTGCAAGCTGTGATTGATCTGACACTGGTACACATTTACTGATATAAGTTCAATTTTATTTATCTGTATTTAAATCATATCCAAAGTGTGACAGTCAAAACAGTTGGTGGCAGGGAGAGTTTTAAAAGATTTTTATCAATCTCCATCTTAAATAACTTAAATAATGTGGTGTTTTACAAATTTGATAATTTTAATTTTATCTGTTTTTTTATAGAAATTTGATTCAATAGATTATCACATTCATTAGAAACCTTCAGGAGGGTGGTGCCTGTAGCTCAGAGGAGTAGGGCACTGGCCCCATATCCCAGAGGTGGTGGGTTCAAACCCAGCCCCAGCCAAAAACTGCAAAAAAAAAAAAGTGGCACCTGTGGTTCAAAGGGGCAGGGCACTGGCCCCATATGCTGGAGGTGACTGGTTCAAACCTAGCCCCAGGCCAAAAACTGCAAAAATAAATAAATGAATAAATAAATAAAATAAAAATTAATAATTTAAAAAAAGAAACCTTCAGTAACTCCTTCTTGTCTATTATTTAAACTGCTTAGCTCAGTGTGTAAAAAGTTCTTCAACTCTAGGATCTTATTTTTCTTTTTTTTTTTTTTTAATATTTTTATTGAATCATAATTATGTACATTGGTGCAATCACAGGGCACGATTCATATACATTCAGAAATATTTTGATCATACGGTTACAGATATCTTTCATGGCATTTCCTTGATCACTATATAAAGACATTAATACTCTACCTTTAATAAGTTTCGCCAGTACCCTGCTAACATGCACTGTAGGTGTGTTCCCATTAATTGCCCTCCCTCTACCCATCCTCCCCCCACCCCTCCCCTCCCCTTCCCCTATCCCTGTATTCCTGTGCTATAATTGGGTTTTAGCCTTCATATGAAAGCTATAAATTAGCTTCATATTAGGGCTGAGCACATTGGATACTTTTTCTTCCATTCTTGAGATACTTTGCTAAGAAGAATATGTTCCAGCTCCATCCATGTAAACACAAAAGA
>CAUYON010027238.1:0-17471 GCA_963573935.1 Arctocebus calabarensis
GTATCAAACATAAAAAAAATAATAACTTTGCTGTTATTTAATTGGGTCCTGTGTTTATGGTTTGCAAAAAACCAAAATTAAATTTTTTTTAAGCACACGTTAAAAATGCGTCCCCCCCCCCCCCCCGTCTGCCTCCCAGGGCCCTGCAGGGCAGGACACTCTTCTCCTCCGGCTCTCCTGCAGCCACACAGACAGAGCCCTTTCAGCCACATTGAGGCCAGCCATCTCTCAAACCTTAAACTTGTCAAGATGTGGGATGCTCGCCGTTCAGAGACAGAGCATAAAAAAGAAGCTCTCAACCCCTTCCTGCATTCCCAGCAGGGCTTCTGATGCTCACGCTCTTCAGAAGGCGCGTGGCAGAGCAGCCCAGGACCGCGCTCCTCACAGAGACAGTGCTGGGCATTCCCAACCAGCCAGAGGCCGCGGTCAGGTGTGTCTGACTCACACATATTTTGTTTTCTGTGTTTTTTGGTTTTTTAGCACTTGTTAGCATTTAATGAACCTGTGGCTTTAAGCCACCACCACATACACACTCCCACCCAAAACACACACTCTCAATCTCCTCCTCAGGTCTGCTGAAGAATCTGGCCTTCAGGATGGCTTTGGAAACCTTCCTTTCCCCAGAACTTGGTAGAACACCACATCAAAGCCAGGAGCAGCCGCAGTCTTGTTTTTGGCAGCATTTTCCAGTGTCTGCCCACTGATCACCGTCCGTGGTTTATCAAGGCTTACCGCTGGGCAGAAGCTCTGGTCTCTGAATGGTGATGCCTCGTGTCAACTTTCCCAAAGTAGCCTGCCTTTGCAACAGACAGGATTGTCTCTGGTTCATGGATGAAGGAACAGCAGGCCAGAATGAGACTTGTCAAAGCTGACCCTGTGGGAATGCCACCAGCATTACCTGGCCGCCTGGGTCCCTCTGGGGCTTGCTGATGTGGCCACGGCTCATGTGACTCAGGCCCACATAGCCCCCAAATTTCTGGGTCTTCCTCAGTCTGGACGGCATCTCTGTGGCCGCCAAGACAAAAGAGGGGACGCGCTTCTTAATTCATAGCCCCTAGCACAGTGTACTGGAGCCAGCTGTTACTGGCTCCCAGGAGCCCACCGTGTACACCTCCTCCCAGCTCTCTGTAGTGGCATGGAGTGGACAGCTTGGAATGAGCCAAACCAGAGTATTTATGCTCATAATCAGCTCACACTACAGCCCAGGGCCACCAGAGCTGGTCGTTAAAAAATGCACCAGTTCACCCCATTTGCCACAATCCCCTCTCCAAAAGCAGCTCCACAAGGCTGCTCTCTCCTCAAATGCTCCATGGCACAAAACTATCCTTTCCATGGATTCACTCAAATCTCAAGTCTCTTTTTCCCAGCTGGATACCCTCAGGCAAGCCCAGGCACCTCTCTGGCCACTGTTCCCTCGTGTGTGAACCAGAGACAATCCTGTCTATGGCATAGGCAGGTGGCCTTTAACTGAACCCTTTAGAATGAGCCTGCGCCACTGTGATCAGAGACGTGGGCACAGTGCTGAGTCTATGCTTTTCAATCACAGGGAAGAACCCTTCTTCCTCCCAGCGCCCCCTGTACACCCATGGCTCTGCTCTGTGGATACTGGTCTCATTCTGGCAGGGGCACACCACGGAAGGGTCTGCCTGAGAGAAGGCCATAGATGGCGCATTGTCTAAAGTATTGACAATGACAAAGAAAATAATACTAGCACTCTGGGAGGCCAAGGCAGGTGGATTGCTTGAGCTCAGGAGTTCAAGACCAGCCTGAGCAAAAGCAAGACCCCATCTTTAAAAATAGCCAGGTGTTGTGGCACCCGCCTGCAGTCCCAGCTACTTGGGAGGCTGAGGCAAGATAATCAATCACTTGAGCCCAAGAGTTTGAGGTTGCTGTGAGCTATGACGCTTCAGCACTCTATCAAGGGCGACAAAGTGAGACTGTCTCAAAAAAAAAAAAAAGGAAAAAAAGACTGAAATTTGGACTGCTTTTTAAAAATGACATGCATCAGGTGGCGCCTGTGGCTCTGTAGGTAGGGCACTGGCCCCATATACCAAGGGTGGCAGGTTCAAACCTTGCCCCAGTCAAACTGCAATTAAAAAATAGCTGGGTGTTGTGGCAGGCGCCTGTAGTCCCAGCTACTCAGGAGGCTGAGGCAAGAGAAACACCTAAGCCCAGGAATTGGAGGTTGCAGTAACCTGTGACACCATGGCACTCTATCGAGGGCGATAAAGTGAGACTCTGTCTCTACAAAAATAAATAAAATAAAATAAAATAAAATAAAATAAATTACATGTATCCATGATTCTAACATTTGTTAGTTGTAAAATATTCCTCCCCTCTAGGATGAGAGGGGAGTGGGGGAACTGCTCCCTCTGCCCCCACCCCCAAGCAGGCTTCTGATGGCCGCTGCCCTTTCTAGGCACTCACAGTTACAGAGGGAGCCAGTTGCACAGAGGCATCAGACACTCACAGTCATGGCACTCGGGTCTCTCACTGTTCTCACAGGCACACCACTGTGTGGTGCTCTAGGAAGATTCGTGGCATGTTACTGCTTCAGAGTCTGTGGTAGATTTCTAACATGACTACCATATCTGAAGCTTGCTCCAGCAAGACACAGGGCCTATGTCTCCCCACCTTCAATCTGGTCCAGACGTGATTCGATTTGGCCAATAGAATGTGGCGGAAGTGATGTGCGAGTTCCCAGTCTGGGTCTCAAGAATCTTTACATGCTGTGCTGTCACCCTTGGAATTCTGCCACCCAGTGTGCAGAAGCTCAGGCCAGCCTGCTGGAGGATCACATGGCCAGTGTCCCCATCCCACATGAGCTGACAGCCAACTCCAGAGCTGTGAATGAAACCATCCTAGGCCAGCTGCTCACCAGCTGACCTGCCCACTGACTGCAGATACAAGAGTAAGTCCAACCAAGATCAGCCCTGAACCTCCCAGGTCACTCATGGATTCAGGAACCAAAATAAATATTGGGTGTTTTATTTATTTATTTATTTGATAGAGACAGAGTCTCACTTTGTCACCCTCGGTAGAGTCCTGTCACACAGCTCATAGCAACCTCCAACTCCTGGGCTTAGGTGATTCTCTTGCCTCAGCCTCCCAAGTATCTGGGACTACAGGCGCCCGCCACAACGCCCGGCTATTTTTTTGTTGCAGTTTGGCCGGGGCTGGGTTTGAACCTGCCACCCTCGGTATATGGAGCTGGCGCCTTACCCACTGAGCCACAGGCACTGCCCAATATTGGGTGTTTTAAACTACCAAGTGTTGGGATAATGTTTTATGCTGCAAAAGGTAACAAAGACAGTATGTGTGCACTTGACGGTCACCTCTGTCCCTTTGCTCATGTCTGAGCAATGATATTCCATCTCTCCCTCAAGGCCTAGTGTAGTAACTGACCCGGCAAAAAGACCCCTAAAGGCCCCTAACTGTTTCAGCCTGAGTCCCCATCTGTCTCAACCCCCCCCTTTTTGGTTGAATTCTGAGAACAGGTTTCTGACAAGGAAGTTCTCTAAGTTCCCTGACTCCCTAGTAATGTCTAAACACAATGATGAGAAACTACTTACCTCAACCTCCCTATCCAGCTAAACAATGGTAAAAACTCACTCTAGCAGAGATTCCCAGGAAACTGAGTTTCCCAGGTACTGGGCTTTCCAAGTTGTCCCAATGGTTACTGAGTTATCCCCCTGAGCTGCCACACAGCTACCCCCTAAGCCAACTACCTGACTGTGACTCCGCCTTGTAACCCGACTTTTTGCTTTTGTACATGCTTGCTTTGCTACATCAGCACAAAAAGGGTATAAAAGGCGGCCTGCATTTCTCTTAGGGGCCTTTTGCCTTTTGGGGGCAGCAGTCCGTCTGTGCAGATGCAACCACTTGATTTAGCCGTTTGCTTTTGGGGGCAGTGGTCCGTCTGTGCAGATATAACCACTTGAGTTAGCCGTTTGCCTTTTGGGGGCAGTGGTCTGTCTGTGCAGATATAACCACTTGATTTGGCCGTTTGCCCTTTGGGGCAGCGGTCTGTCTGTACGGATGTAATAAACGACCATCTGATTTGGGCCGTCTGCCTTTTTGCAGTGGCCCTCCTGCGCAGGAGTAAATAAAATCACCTCTGATTTGTACCCAAAGTGGGGCTCCGTATTTTTATGGGTGGCCTCAGTTACAACACTAGACGGACTAAAAGTTGCTTCTTTTGTACAGTCTTCTCAGACTTCCCGGGCTGGGATTCGTATCTTCTTCCCACAGAACTTGGCTCCTCTATCTCTCTGATTATTGCAATTTGCTTTCCCTTGGAGGTGTTTGTGCCCAAGCCCTCAGATGAGGAATCAGCCTTCTGCGTCAAGGCTGAGAAAAACAGAGAGCTCAGGCCTGAGTCTGCCTTCCCCTTCCATAAGTCTGCAGCAAGGTAGCTTTGAGGAGGGCCCCAGATGGAGACCAGGTGTGAAAACAAATGAAGACCACCCGAAGGAGAACAAATAAAGCCAATTTATTCAGTGTTTGCTATAGGAAAGGAGTCAGCTAGCATGAGCTGCATTTGGCGGAGGCTCCAAGGCCGACAGGGGAGTGAGAAAGCTTGTTAGCAGGGACGGGGAGGGCTAAGCCGGAGCAGGACCTCCCGTGTGATTGCTTAGGGGACGTCTGTGGCTTTTCCGGGTTGGTCGTATGTTGGAGGAGGGACACACATTAAAGAAGCTGCCAGTTATTGGTTAAGTCCCTGCTGCGTGGGGCTGATTGTTTCAGGAGTCGTGGTTTGGCTTCCTGGGCCTGTGGTTGCACGTTGTGGGTCAGAGCTGTATTTTTGTAGACAGTCTGACCATCATCCACATAGAGGTTAGGTCTCTCAAAGGAAATTCAATGCCCAGAACATTTGTCCTCGGCTGTTTAGCCCTGTTCAAGAAAAATCCGATAACACAGATTCCAGGGCATGGGAAATATGCTTCACCCCCCACCAGCTCTCAGCATCTAAAGAAGCAAAGCCGCCTCCCTCCTGGGGACTCTGGAACGGCCCAGCCTATCATCAGAGATGTCCGCAGAGAGGGCCTGCATCACCCCCACCCAGCCCAGACACAGGAGCAGTCAGTTACCTTTGATTTTCACTCTGGAGGCCTCTGAGGAGGGAGATTTGCATAAAGGGGCATCCTGAGCTCACTCACTGTGGGATAAACAGATTTCCAGGGGGTGTTCTACCCTTTCACTTCTTTTCAGGGGTGATCCTTCATGTCGTTCCTGCTCGTTGAGTCTCTTAAAACTGCCCACTTACCTCCCATGTGCAGTTTTTTCCCAAGTACTATCAATTCTACATCTAAAATCTTTCTTGATTCTGTCTAATTCTCAGTTCTCACATTCCCACCATCCCCACCCTAGTCCAAACTTGTAACGTCGCTCACCTAATTTTGCAAAAGCTCCCTATTTGCATCATTAATTTAGATAAGCCAAAGCTACTGAGCTGTGTTTGTTTGTTTGTTTATTTATTTATTTATTGCAGTTTTTGGCTGGGGCTGGGTTCAAACCCGCCATCTCCAGCATATGGGGTCGGCATTCTACTCCTTTGAGCCACAGGTGCCAACCAAGCTGTATTTATTTTTTTAATTAATTATTATTGTTATTTTAAAGCTGGCTCCCTGCAGCCCTGCCATAGGCATAGCCCCACATCCAGGGAGCCGGACCAGGACTGACTGGCCTCTGTAGACCAGATATATGTTTAAATAAGAATTATATTGGGGGCATCACATCTGGCTCAAAGGAGTAGGGCGCTGGCCCCATACACCAGAGATGGTGGGTTCAAACCTGGCCCCGAAACTGCAAAAAAAAAAAAAAAAGAGTTTATTGGCTCAGTGCCCGTAGCTCAGTGGTTATGGTGCCAGCCACGTACACTGGGGCTGGTGAGTTCGAACCTAGCCTGGGCCTGCTAAGCAACAATGGCAATTACAACAAAAAATAGCAGAGTACCTGTAGTCTCAGCTACTTGGGCAGCTGAGGCCAGAGAATTGCTTATGCTCAGGAATTTGAAGTTCCTGTAAGCCTGACATCACGGAACTCTACCCAGGGCAACACTGTGAGACTGTCTCAAAAAAAAAAAAAAAATTATACAGGACGTATATTTTTCTCATAAAGAAAGAAGAGAGGCAGTTTACTGTTCTCCTCTAAACTTAAGAAACCTCATAGGTGTTCATTGCTTTTAGAAAATAAGGATGTCATTTCAAAATTTATCTACCAAGACAATCAGAACTATAGACATTTTAGGAGGAAAAAGAAGATCATAGTTATGGAATAGGGCCATCTTCAAAATCCAGGCTTCTTTTTAAAAGACCTGATCAGAAAGGGCATTTTCAAAGACAGTTTTTGGATTTGGAATAGTGCTTTTCTGATACTGCAGGAAAGGAGGTGACATTGTTCTTACTGAGATGAGACTTCTTCCACCAGCAGTGAGAAGGGCCTGCAGTTTCAAGATCAGGCGCTAGAACTTAATGAGTAAACAGCAAGAAGAAAAATTTTGTTGAAGCAACTCAACGCTTGTGGAAAACGGAGACAAAGGGAGCATGATGCAGGCTGTGAAATGTTGCCTCTGCACCCTGGTTCCCTTAACCCCTCCAGCTGGCTCTACTAAGCAGCCAGAGCATCTGGTGAACATGACCATGACCCCACTCTGCTCAAATCACAATCACATCACTTGTCTGTGGGACCCATTGCTTATTGAGTAAATACTCAGCCCTTCTGGGGATGACAAGGTCCTGTACCTTTTGCCCCCCTGCCTCCTCAGCCAAGTTTCCTGTCCCTGTCCCCCTCATTAATTGGAACCAGCCCCACTGGTCTTCCTTCAGATCCCAAGAGTTCCACGTTCCTTCTTGCCTTGAGGCCTACACACTCGCTGATCCCTCGGCCTGGAACACGGTCCCTTCATGCCTGGTCTACCCCTGGTCACCTGTCTAGGCTCAGCTTAAATGGTTTTCTCTTAGAGAGGCTAATCCCACTCTCTGCTCCCCAGCCCCCCTAAAAGCCCAAGTGATAGTGCCCTAAACTTTTTAACACTTGTCACAATGCATAATATACATTTTTGCTTCTTTATATGTTTCCCTTCCAGACTACAAAATCCATGAAGGCAGGAACACTATCTGATTGTCTCCAATACTGTGTTATCATCCATAATACTTAATAAAAATAGTAACAGTTAATATTTACTGCATGCTTATAATGGACTTTGCCCCATTCTCAATGCTTTAAGGTTATCAACAACTTTTAAAAAATATTCATTGAGCAATGATTTCACGCCAGGGATGGTAATTAGTGCTGGGGATGCATCAATAAACAAAACAATACATAAGTCACTATCTTTGTGGAGCTGACATCCTGGTGAGGGAGACAGACACTAAACGAGATAAATAAATTAATTATGTGGTATATTAAAAGGTGATGAGTGGTAAAGAGAAAGAAAATGGGCCAGGCACAGTGGCGCATGTCTGTAATCCTGTCTTAACTCTGGGAGGCCAAGGTGAGCAGATCGCTTGAACTAAAGCAGGCATTCTCAAACCACAGCCCACGGGCCACATGCGTTGGTGTGAACTGTATTTGTTCCCGTTTTGTTTTTTACTTAAAAATAAGATATGTGCAATGTGCATAGGAATTTGTTCATAGTTTTTTTTTTTTTTTCAAACTATAGTCTGGCCCTCCAACAGTCTGAAGGACAGTGAATTGGCCCCCTATTTAAAAAGTTTGAGGACGCCTGAACTAAAGAGTTCGAGACCAGGATGGCACCTGTGGGCACCAGACCCATATACCAAAAGTGGTGGGTTCAAACCCAACCTCGGCCGAACTGCAAAACAGAAAAATAGCTGGGTGTTGTTGGCAGGCGCCTGTAGTCCCAGCTACTCGGGAGGTTGAGGCTAGAGAATCGCCTAAGCCCAGGAGTTGGAGGTTGCTGTGAGCTGTGGGACGCCACGGCACTCTACCAAGGGCGATAAAGTGAGACTCTGTCTCTACAAAAAAAGAAAAGAGTTCAAGACCAGCTTGAGCAAGAATGAGACCCCATCTCTACTAAAAATAGAAAAATTAGCCAGGCATGGTGGCAGGCACCTGTAGTCCCAGCTACTTGGGAGGCTGAGGCAAGAGGATGGCTTGAGTCCAGGAATTTGGGGTTGCTGAGAGCTGTGATGTTGTCAGGGCACTCTAACCAGGGTGATCCTTTTTTTTCTGTCTCCAAAAAGGAAGAGAGAGCAAGCAAGAAAGAAAATGCAAAGAAGTGGGTAGAGCAAGCTGGTGAGATGCATAGGTCCCTTGCTTTCATAGAGAGAAAACTAAGGTAGAAATAAGGCACTTGTTCAAAAGCTCATCCCTCAGGAAGTAGCAGAATCCAGCTTGAACCCAGGTTCTAACACCACTTGCCTAACCATTATACTTCCTGCTCAAAATAGGAAGTCAATAAAGTTTGATGGAAGGAATGAAAGAATGAATCGGGGGTGGCCTATGTTGTTCAGAAATCTGAGCATTCACATTTGGGAGAACCGATTGTGGTTTAGACAACTGGCTTGCCTGCATGCTTCTCGAAACCTAAACTCTATAGAAATCCTATAGGGGCCACAGGCAAGAACGCAGGCTGCCCCCAGCCACAGCAACTCTTTTTTCATCTACCTAGACAGGGTGGCCTGTCTTTTAAAGAAAGGATAAAATTTTTTGAAAACTCCTATTCTAGGCAAAAGTATAACTGAAGCAACTAGCATCATGAAAGACTCACCCAGTGTTAGATAGACACAGCCAGTCTGAGTCCCCATTCTACTGCAGTTGAGAAAAGTGGCACCACCTGCTCAGAGTCATATAGCCAGTGATGGGGTCAGCACTGGGAGTCCTGTCTCCAATCCTATGCCCCTTCCTCTGCACCACTGCTGTGGATGGACCGTTAGGTAACAGAGAGGAAATCAGGGTGGCACTGACTCAGCTGAGGCTTGGCCAGTGTGGTGCTAGTGATGACCATTGATCCATTTCCTCTTCTTCCTGGGCATGTGGCTGGCTTCATTTTCCAGTATTCCTTACATTTACATTTCTCTTGAGATTATGTGGAGTGTTGTGCCGACAGAATAGAAGTCAAAGTGATGAGCATCACTTGCAGGCTTGAAAGATCTCTCCAAAATGATGATTAGTGACTGCATCCAAGCCTAGCAGAAAAAAAATAAGTAAATAGTAAAAAACCATAAAGTAGAGCGATTAATGGTCAGGCTTTGCCGTTAGAACTAAACTTGAGCAATAGCTTTGACAAGTTTTTAGCTTCTTTGAGTTTCAATTTCCTCATGAAGATACTAACTGGCTAACCCCATAGGAAAGGAATCCATGTGTACACTTACCAGTGAAGACTTTCAGTTGCAGACAACAGAATCTGCTCTAGCTAAGAGTTTATTAAGGAGAATAGAAAACTTACAGAAATTGAATCTGGGCTGGGCTTCCAGGAACAAATGCCAAAACTTACCGCAGAACTGCAGAAGAGCTGTCCCTGGATCAGGAAGCAGCTCCCACAGTCGCCGGCTCGACCTCCGCTGCCTCTTACCCCAGATGTACAGGGAGAATGGACGCTTGCCCCCAGCTTCTCTATGGTAACTCCGTTACAAGCCAAAGTCTCACATGATCATCAGGTGCTGGAACCTACATCACTTTGGAAACTAGCAGTTAGGGGTTCTGAAAAATGCTGTAGCTTTTCAGTCTTTGCTACATAGGAAGGTACTTCAGAAAGATATTAGCAAGACGTGGACTCTGGCACATAGAAGCTGTGCAACATGTTTTAAGTGAAATTTGCATAGCTAAGGACCTAAACTCTGGAGCCACACTGTCTGGGTTCAAAGCCCTGCTCCCACTCTCAGTGTGTCACCCTAGCAACCTGCTTCCCCTCTCTGTGTCACCTTAGACATCATATGACCAGACCTGTTTCCATTTGCTTGTCATAAATTGGCTAATTTTAGCAGGTTGATAATAATTATATAAGCACAGGTATAGGCTTGTGAGAAATAGATGACTTAGTAAGTGAAGCACTTGGACAAATACCCGGTCATAGAACCTCATTAACCGGTCATAGAACCTCATTAACCCAATTAACTTTAGTGCTACTAGCCTGCTGTTTGACCTGGTCTTCACGGCTCCAAGGAGTAATTACATTTACTCGAGGCCTCTGAGATACCGCATGGGTATGCAAACTGCCGACTCTGTAGGTCAACTTTGTCTCGCATTTGGGCATTTCATTCCTTTCCCCAAATACTGCTGAGTCAAGGAGCCTAATGATGATAAACGGTAACAGAGGCCCTCTATCAACTGCTTTGCTCGGAGTATTACATTAGTTCTCATAACATCCCTTCGGAGACTGGTACTATCATTTCCAATTTACAAATTAGGAAACTGAGGTTCGGGATGTTGAGTGAATTGCCAAGGGCTCAGCTTAAATGGTTTAAGCTGCCAGATTTATGATGTGAAGCCAGCTGTCTGCTCATGGTTGTATATGCTAGCCTACCTTCTCTTTAATACTTTCCTGGGTACTTTTTCTTCCATTCTTGAGATACTTTGCTAAGGAGAATGTGTTCCAGCTCCATCCATGTAAATATGAAGGAGGTAAAGTCACTATCTTTCTTTAAGGCTGCGTAATATTCCATGGTATACAAGTACCACAATTTATTGATCCATTCGTGGATCGATGGGCTCTTGGGCTTCTTCCATGACTTAGCAATTATGAATTGGGCTGCAATAAACAATCTGGTACAGATATCTTTATTGTAATGTGATATTTGGTCATCTGGGTATATACCAAGTAAAGGAATTATAGGGTCAAATGGCAAGTCTATTTTTAGATCTCTGAGTATTCTCCAAATGTCTTTCCAAAATGGATGTATTAGTTTGCATTCCCACCAGCAATGTAGAAGTGTTCCCTTTTCTCCACATCCACACCAACATCTCTGGTTTTGGGATTTCATCATGTGGGCTAAACTACCCTGAGATTTCATTTCTTTTGGATATGTACTTGGGAGTGTGATTGCTAGATATTATGGAGTTCCTGTTTGTGGAAATGTAAATGGTATGGCCAGTACAGAAAACACATGGCTACACAAAAAATAAACTACCATATTTTGAAGTTTTGGGAATTTTGAATATTTTGCATTAAAGATTGAGTATCCCTCACCTGAAAATTTGAAATCTAAATGCTCCAAAATCTGGAGCATTATAAGCACTGAGATGATGCTCAAAGGAAATGCTCATTGCAGCAGTCTGGATTTTCAGATATAGACACTCAACCAGGATGCATAATGCAAATATATTTTAAAAATCCAAAATCTGAAACATTTCTGGTCCCAATCATTTCAGACAGGGATACTCAACCTGTATATACTTATTGGTATGGTGCTGATCACCAGGGATTGGCATGTGCAGGAAATGTGGAAATGTTGATCAAAGGGTACAAAGTTTCACAAACTGTCACCACACAAAGAAAATAATAAATATGTGAGATTATAGATATGTTAATTAGCTTGATGGTGGTAATTCTTTTACAATATATACACATATTGAAACATCACATTGAAAACATTAATTTTTATTTGTTAATTATACCTCATAAAGCTAGGAAGAAGAAAAAAATTATACAGAGAGAGAGAAGAAAAAGAAATCCAAGTAGCAGAATAGTCAGCTCTGTAGGGTGTGTAAGTAGAGTGACCACAATTGAGCATTTGATCTTCATCTTCACTGAAATGCCTTTTATTTCAACTTCTCAGGGTCATGTAGGTTTCAGATGATCAAATCATACTGTCCAACTCACAGTCTTAAATAATAAGATGTATGTGCTTGGGATCAAGTATTAAGGATATGTATATCCTATAAGTAGACAGACACTAGGAAATAAACTATGCAGTTTATAGGTAAGCTTTAAACAAGACTTAAAACACATTTTTGTTAGTTGTCACTAGAATACACAGCACAGAATTCTATGTCCATGAGAACCAGAAAAATAATTTTTGTTAGTTGTCACTAGAACACACAGCATAGAATTCTATGTCCATGAGAACCAGAAAAATTGATTAGAAATGTTTTATACCTCAATAAAAATATGTGTATTCTCTGCTCTTTTTTGTGTTTTAATGGATTTTTTTTATTTTTACATATACATGTGTTAATTAGGTTCCCACTTTTTGCCTTCACAGAATTTAAAAGGCTAAAAATTTAATAATAATAACAATGTTTAAGATAAGGACTAGAAACAGATACCACATAATGAACAAAGATAGGGGGAGGGGCAAGATGGCTGACTATAAGCAGCTCCCAAGAGAGGCTCCCTGACCAAGGAGAAGGATAACGTCCAAAAAATACCCAATTCAGCTGAAGACTGGGAGCCCAGCCGAGAGAGAAGCGATAGCTGCAGATCACCTCTGCCAAGACAAGCCGCAACTCCAAGAAAGCAAGCTTCAGGTACAAAATTCATCTGAAAGGAAAAGTATTCATCCCCTCCCCCAGGAAAGCTGTGGTCTTTTTTGCTTTCTGTTTCCTTTCTTTTATTCTCTTCATACACTCCTGCAGGCTTTCTACAGACAAACAGTGAACTGTGGACCTCTTGTCCCGCCCCACAGGAGACTGCTGTGGGAAGTGGGGATTACTCCCCCACTGTGACTCTGAACACTCTCTCGCTAGGCAAAAAAATTAAACTAAAGTTTTCCCAACCATTCTAAACTTCCAGTACACCCTTCCCCCCTTAACTGATGAACCAGAAGCCTAACCCCTGCTGAGAATATGGGATGAAGTTCTTGAGCAGCACCTCCACTCTCTGTCTGCTAGACCAAGTGCCTCACCCGGCAAAGGATTCCAGGGGCCGCACTGAGCCTAAACCTCCCCAAAGGCCAACTGCAGCCAGGAACCATAGTGTCCAGCACAGCACCCAGGCCGGATGGGGACATTCAGGGGCATCGGCGGGTGGGAATGACCCCGCCACAGGCCACGCAGCCTCGGGAACTAGGCCCACCCCACTCCAGGGACTGAGTTGGGTGGGAGCGACCCTGCTGCCAACCATGCCACCTCGAGACCCCAGGCCCGCCTCCTGCCCACGACAACGGCAGACGTGAGAGACCCCACCAGGAGTCGCTCAGCCTCAACACTCAGGCCTGCCTCACCCCAGAGGGTTGGGCTGGCCCAGCCCCACTCCAGAGGCTGCAGTGGGCGGAAGCCACCCCACTGCAGGCCATGAAGCCTCGGAACCCTGGCTGCCCCACTCCAGGCCTTCCCCACTCCAGGGGTTACGGCGGGCAGGACTGACCCACCATGGGATGTTCTGCCTTGGGACCCAGGCCCACCTCCTGCCCGTGACACCAGCAGATGTGAGAGACCCCACCGGGAGGAGTGTCACCTCGATACCCAGGCCTGCCCCACTCCAAGGACTCCTGCAAACACACGGGACTCCACCACAGGCGGCACTGCCAAGACCCCCAGACCGCCTTGGCCAGTGCTGCCCTAGCCAGGGTCTCCAGTAGCTGCACAACCTGCATCCTCCCTCCAGTGTCCTCCCTGCTTCCTCACTGGCCCCGTCCATCTGCCCAGGGACTTGGGAAGTCATGCAACTATACAACCTCCCTCCGAGGCCCTCACTACCTCTCTGCAGAGCCCTCCGCCCAACCAGAGACTGCTGGAGACACCCACTCTCATTGTCAAAGCCAATGGGAGCCAGGCATTGCCAGAACCATGGGCACCATCCCCAACCCTGCTGCTGGACCATGTGTGACAGGCTCCACTCCGGAGCTGCTCCCACAGCCACAACTCCCTGGCTGGGGCAGCCCCAGAGGAGCTTACACTAGGTCACTGCCCACAAATATCTTCCAACAATAGAGTGATCCTGCCAGGGTCCAATCTTGGAGAGACACCTCCTCAACTCTGAGGACAGCCAGAGGAAATGGCTAAAAATAATCATGGGGCGGAATCAATGGAATAATATGAAGGAGAAAATTCTGAAAGCAGCCAGACGTAAGAAATCCATCACCTACAAGGGGAAGTATATTAGAATAACTGCAAATCTCTCTGATCAAACTTTTCAAACTAGAAGAGAATGGTCATCAACTTTAAATCTCCTAAAACAAAATAACTGTCAACCTAGGATCCTATACCCAGCTAAATTGAGTTTCATTTATGAAGGAGAAATTAAATACTTTAATGGAATCAACATGTTGAAGAAATTTTCTGTAACTAAGCCAACTCTCCAAGATATCCTCAGACCTATTCTCCATAATGACCAACATAATCCTTCACAAAAGTAAACTCAACCAGAAACTTTTTATCAAATTCCAACTTCTACAGTGATGAAAGGATTAAAAGTGTTCACTGGACTTTCTAAAGATTTATCATTATTTTCTACAAATGTGAATGGTTTAAATTGTCCTCTAAAGAGGCATAGGTTGGCTGAGTGGATACAAAAACTCAGGCCAGATATCTGCTGCATACAATGCATACAAGAAACTCATCTTACCTTAAAAGATAAATATAGACTCAAGGTAAAGGAATGGTCATCTATATTCCAGGCAAATGGAAAGCAGAAAAAAGCAGGTGTAGCAATCCTATTCAAAGATACAATAGGCCTTAAACCAACCAAAATAAGGAATGATAAGGATGGACACGTCATATTTGTTAAAGGTCCTACTCAATATGATGAGATTTCAATTATTAATATTTATGCACCCAACCAGAATGCACCTCAATTTATAAGAGAAACTCTAACAGACATGAGCAACTTGATTACTTTCAGCTCCATAGTAGTCGGAGATTTTAACAACCCTTTAGCAGTGCTAGATAGATCCTCCAAAAAGAAGCTAAGCAAAGAAATTTTAGATTTAAACTTAACCATCCAACATTTGGATTTAACAGACATCTACAGAACATTTCATCCCAACAAAACTGAATACACATTCTTCTCATCAGCCCATGGAACATAATCCAAAATTAATCACATCCTAGGTGACAAGTCCAACCTCAGCAAATTTAAAAGAATAGAAATTATTCCTTGCATCTTCTCAGACCAACATGGCATAAAAGTTGAACTCAATAACAACAGGAATATGCATACTCAAACAAAAACATGAAAGCTAAATAACATTATGCTGAAGGATAGATGGTTCATTGATGAGATTAAGAAGGAAATTACCAAATTTATGGAACAAAATGACAATGAAGACATGAATTATCAAAACCTCTGGGATACTGCAAAGGCATACCTAAGAGGGAAAATTAAAGCACTGCAAGCCTTCTTCAAAACAGAAAGAGAGGAAGTTAACAACTTAATGGGACATCTGAGCAACTGGAGAAGGAAGAACATTCTAACCCCAAACCAAGCAAAATAAAAGAAATAACCAAAATTAGAGCAGAATTAAATGGAATTGAAAACAAAATAATTATAGAACAGATCAATAAGTCAAAAAGTTGGTTCTTTGAAAAGTTCAATAAAATAGATAAACCTTTGGCAAACCTAACCAGGAAAAAAAGAGTAAAATCTCTAATTTCATCAATCAGAAATGGTAAAGACGAAATAACAACAGACTCCCCAGAAATTCAAAAGATCCTTAATGAATATTACAAGAAACTTTACTCTCAGAAATATGAAAATCTGAAGGAAATTGATCAATACTGAGAAGCACGCCACCTACCAAGACTTAGCCAGAACGTAGTGGAAATGTTGAACAGGCCTATATCAAGTACTGAAATAGCATCAACTATACAAAATCTCCCTATAAAGAAAAGCCCAGGACCAGATGGCTTCACGTCAGAATTCTACCAAACTTTTAAAGTGGAACTAGTACCTATGTTACTAAACCTCTTCCAAAATATAGAAAAAGAAGGAATACTACCCAATACATTCTATGAAGCAAACATCACCTTGATCCCTAAACCAGGGAAAGACCCAATAAGAAAAAAAAATTATAGCCCAATATCACTAATGAATATTGATGCAAAAATACTCAAGAAGATACTAACAAACAGAATCCAATAACCCATCAAACAAATTATGCACCATGACCAAGTAGGCTTTATCCCAGGGTCTCAAGGCTGCTTCAATATATGCAAATCTATAAATATAATTCAGCAGATAAATTAAAAAATAAAGACCATATGATTCTCTCAATTGATTGTCAAGCAGAAAAAGCTTTTGACAATATCCAGCATCCCTTTATGATCAGAACACTTATGAAAATTGGTATAGAAAGGACATTTCTTAAACTAATAGAAGCCATCTACAGGAAACCCACAGCCAATATCGTATTGAATGGAGTTAAATTGAAATCATTTCCACTTAGATCAGGAACCAGGCAAGGTTGCCCATTATTTCCACTGCTCTTCAACATTGTAATGGAAGTTTTAGCCATTGCAATTAGGGAAGAAAAGGCAATCAGGGGTGTGTCAGAAGAGATCAAACTGTCACTCTTCGCAGATGATATGATTGTATATCTAGA
Organism: Arctocebus calabarensis; assembly: GCA_963573935.1. Classification (NCBI taxonomy): domain Eukaryota; kingdom Metazoa; phylum Chordata; class Mammalia; order Primates; family Lorisidae; genus Arctocebus; species Arctocebus calabarensis. The sequence goes on from CAUYON010027238.1 coordinate 16,446, forward strand.
AAACACCAGGGATTCTACTACAAAACTTTTAGAAGTGATCAAGGAATACAGCAATGTCTCAGGCTACAAAATCAACACCCATAAATCTGTAGCCTTTATATATACCAACAGTAGCCAAGCTGAAAAATCAGTCAAGGACTCTATACCTTTCACAGTAGTGCCAAAGACAATGAAATATTTGGGAGTTTACCTAACAAAGGATGTGAAAGTTCTCTATAAGGAGAACTATGAAACTTTAAGAAAAGAAATAGCCAAAAATGTTAACAAATGGAAAAACATACCATACTCATGGCTGGGAAGAATCAACATTGTTAAAATGTCTATACTACTCAAAGCGATATATATTTTTAATGCCCTTCCTATCAAAGCTCTATTGTCATATTTTAAAGATCTCAAAAAAAAAAAATACATCATTTTATATAGAATCAGAAAAAACCTCAAATAGCCAAGACATTACTCAGAAATAAAAACAAAGCAAAGGAATCATGCTACCAGAACTGAGACTCTACTATAACTTGATAGTAATCAAAACAGCATGGTACTGGCACAAAAACAGAGAGATAGATGTATGGAACAGAATAGAGAACCAAGACATGAACCCAGCTATTTACCGCTATTTGATCTTTAACAAGCCAATTAAAAACATTCAGTGGGGAAATGACTCCCTATTTAACAAATGGTGCTGGGTGAACTGGCTGGCGACCTGCAGAAGACTGAAACTAGACCCACATCTTTCACCATTAACTAAGATAGATTCTCACTGGATTAAAGACCTAAACTTAAGACATGAAACTATAAAAATTCTAGATGAAAGTACAGGGAAAACTCTTGAAGGAATCAGCTTGGGTGAATATTTTATGAGGAGGACTCCCCAGGCAATTGAAGCAGTATCTAAAATACACTACTGGGACCTGATCAAACTAAAAAGCTTCTGCACAGCCAAGAACATAGTAAGTATAGCAAGCAGATAGTCCTCAGAATGGGAGAAAATATTTGCAGGTTATACCTCTGACAAAGGTTTAATAA
>CAUYON010027239.1:0-18843 GCA_963573935.1 Arctocebus calabarensis
AAGGATGTTAAGAAGTGATCAAGGAAATGCCATGAAGGATATCTCTAACAGTATGATCAAAATATTTCTGAATGTATATGAATCGTGCCCTGTGATTGCACCAATGTACATAATTATGATTCAATAAAATTATTAAAAAAATAACATATTACTTGGGATTACATAATGAACTGGGGTTTACTTAAGAATGCAGTGGTAGTTCAACATGAAGAGAACACAATTATCATTTTAATAGAACTAAGAAGAAAAAATGCATTACCATCTTTATAAGATGCCTAAAAGCTAGTTCACTAAACTCAAGCAACCTTTAATTTTCTTAAATATTAAGCTAAATAGGAATTGATGGATAGCTTCATACATATAAGCACCAGCCCCCAAATAAGAATATTTCTCGACTGGTAAACATTAGAGAGTTCCCCACTAAAGTATGCTGTCTCCACTGCTACTTTGCCTTAGATTCATTAGCCAGTGTAGTTGTATAAGAGAAAGTAATTGGAAATGCTAATCCAGAAAAAGTAAATCTCCGGATATCTTTACTTGCAGATGATATGATTCTATAACTGACAACCATAAAAAAAGCAATGGAAAATACTATAAATGTTTAAAGAATTTAGTAAAATAGCAATATGAGGTAAAATTAACATACTGAACACAGCAGGCCTCATATATAAAACCAGTCAGCTAGAAGATACAATGGAGAAACAGACCATATTTTCAATACCACTAAAATAAAATATTTTGTATCCCAAACTTGACAGGATGTGCATAAAGTACAGGCTTTGTTTCTTTATGAGGATGTCTATGAAACAGTCATGAAAACTAAGTAAACTTGAACAAATTGATGACTTTACATTATGAATATATTAATTCTTCCCAAGTTAACTTATAAATTAATACTTTCTCAAAAAATTAGCATCAAGTGTTTCCGTATGCTGGAAAAGTTATTTGTAACATTGGTTTAGAAAAATTGCTAAAAGGAAGAGCTGAGAGAAGTGGAGGACGAAAGTAGTCAGCCATTCCAAAACGCAAAACATTCGCGGTGCCTGTGGTTCAGCGAGTAGGGCGCCAGCCCCATATACCCAGGTGGCAGGTTCAAACCCGGTCCCATATACTGAGGGGTGGCAGGTTAAAACCCGGCCCCCGCCGAACTGCAAACCAAATTGCTGGGCGTTGTGGCAGCGCCTGTAGTCCCAGCTACTCAGGAGGCTGAGGCAAGAGAATCACCTAAGCCCCAGGAGTTGGAGGTTGCTGTGAGCGGTGTGGCACCATGGTACTCTCCCGAGGGCAATAAAGTGAGACTCTTGTCTCTACAAAAAAAAAAAAAAAACCCGCAAAACATATTACAAATGGATCATTAAAAAAGTTTTGAGGGCGGCACCTGTGGCTCAGTCAGTAGGGTGCCGGCCCAATATACCGAGGGTGGTGTGTTCAAACCCGGCCTTGGCCAAACTGCAACAGCAACAACAACAAAAATAGCCGGGTCTTGTGGCAGGCGCCTGTGGTCCCAACTACTTGGGAGCCTGAGGCAAGACAATCGCCTAAGCCCAGGAGTTGGAGGTTGCTGTGAGCCATGTAACACCACGGCACTCTACTGTGGGCAATAAAGTGAAACTCTGTCTCGGCCAAAAAAAAAGAAAAGAAAAGAAAGTTTTGAGATACACAAAAATCAAGAAACATAAAATCTGCATGAAGGGAAACAAAGAAAGCCCTCCCAGAAACATTGACAAGCTGAGCAAGTAGAAACTTGCACAGATGAATCAGAAAGGACACTGTCAACTGTGTTTCTTGGAAGTGAACTAATGGCCCACATGTGTAACAACACATTCTGTCTCAAAACTTTCATAATGACCCACATAATGCCTCTCTACTGAAAACAGAAATACTAAGCAAATGAAACCATCCACAAGGAGATTCAATGCTTTAGGAAATGTAATATGCTGAGGCTGATATCTCAAATCAGTGTGAAAGAATTTTTATTAAGTGATGTTGGAGCACTGGATAGTCACATGGAAAATTATAGAATTGGATCCATTTTATGTAGAAAATGAAAACATGAGTATAAGAGTAAAACAATGGCAAATTTCAGTATGGTCTGAGAGTCCAGAACTCTTTTAATAAAATCCTCAAATAATATAATAGTGAAAAATATTAAAATGAAAAACTTTTGCACATGATCAACAAAACCCCCATAACTCAATACTTAAAATATAGAGGAGAGACAGATAAAGGCATTCTTAACATATCTAATGTACAATGAATTAATATGTCTATTATGTAAAAAGCTTTTCGATATTGTGAAAAAATATGAATCAATGACTAGGAGAATGAGCAAAGATATAAACAGAAAGTACACAGAAGAATAAATATAAAAATCCCTAAGGCATGAAAAGTTGCTCATCTTATTTACCATAAAAGAATAGCAATATAGAACTATCCTTAGATATCATTTTTTCACTTTATAGATTGGTAAAGTCCCTAAAGTTTTACAACAATATTTATTGGCAACAACATTACTCTCAAATACTGTCTGTATCAATTCATCACGGTACCAAGTAAGTGAAGAAGAGTTTGAAAAAGCTAGTAAAATTACATATGGATTTTCCTATTGAACCAGAAATGCCACTTCTAAGAGTCAGTCCCAAAATACGCTGTCAAATACATGAAAAGTCATGCACAAGGCTATTTCACGCAATATTACATGCACTATTACTGAACTGGATATAACTAAAATTCTATTAATAAGTAATTGAATGGATAAACTGTGATGCATAACAAAATAGCGTGCTCTGCAGAACTTCATGTTAAAGTGAATATCTCTTTTCTGCTAAGGACTAATCTCAAGGATATAATATTAAGAAAGAGAAAGAGAAGAAAGTGAGAAAGAGAAGAAGGAAAGAAGGAAGGGAGGGAGGAAAGAAAGGAAGTTGGAAGGAAGGAAGGAGAAGGATGTAGGGATAGAGAGAGAGAGAGAAAGGAAGGACAGAGAACTGTCTATTGCTGGTGATTACATTTGTATTGCAGGTTTGAATCTCTTGTATATTGTAGTATAAATCAAATAAGCAATTCTGTTAGTATTGGGAACATTGATTTTCATCACAAAAGAAGAGATACTTGTAGGGAGTGATAGAGGGCAGGAAGTATGGAAATGAAGGAGAGAAAAAGGAAGTGGATATTGATATGCTACCTTTTGGGAAAGAAGCTAGTGTATATAGATAATAGATAGATTAGAAACAGATTAATGAGAGAGATGATATAGAGAAAGATAGCAAAATTTAAATTTATTTTTGAAGGGATCAGATATGAAAGTTAAATCTCTCAGAATGTACGCTCATTTCGAGTTTTGATTTTGGAGCCATGGAATTGTTTTTTCCATCATTCTTTTAAAAAGAACTAAGCCAAATATTTAAAAAAGAAAATTCTTATAGATTAACAATAAACTTACTTACATATCAAAGGGATGCTGTAATCGACATAAGGAAAGATAATTAGAAATGACTTTACAAAAAACTAGAATTTTGTGTATCTCTTCTCTTATGATGAAAATCAATGTTCCCAATACTAACAGAATTGCTTATTTGATTTATGCTACAATATACAAGAGATTCAAACCTACAATACAAATATAATCACCAGCAATAGACAGTTCTCTGTCCTTCCTTTCTCTCTCTCTCTCTACCCCTACATCCTTCTCCTTCCTTCCTTCCTTCCTTAGAAAATATCTTGAATGGTATGTCAATGAGGTTGATAAAAATATCTCAGATTGCATATGAAGCCCGCACACTGTACCCCATGATTGAACTAATGTACACAGCTATGATTCAATAAAAAAAAGAGAGAAGAGATACAAATCAAACAATTAAGTAAATGCCTTTCAACATTACATTTCAATTGGAAATATCAGTATGAGCTCACTATTTGTTCTTCTCTTTCTCTTTCTCTTTCTAAAAATCTGTACTTTCTAGTACTTTTCACTGGAAAAGACCACAAGCAATGCCAGCACAGTAGTAATGAACACCCCTAGTTTCCGTATTGTGGTATTTAAAGGCCATCTTTTATTAAAGGTACTCCTGGTAGACACAATGTTTCATGATGTGAATGAAATGTACAAAATAAACCCAACTAATTTATCCAGCCAGAAAAGTGGAAAGTTTTCAAAGATTACTAATGTTACATCAAAAATACACTGCTCTATGATAATTCTTTTATTCCAAGAGACAAACAAGTAGTTAAAACATAGCAAGTAAATAAATGTCTACGGGTTCATATCGACATTTTTTTAAAGTCACCATTGGTCACATAGAAGATGGATGAATATTCAGCTTATAGTTTTGAAATAATAAGGACAAACTAGGATGAACCTACATTGATGTATTATACTCATCAAAAGTTCATAGTTTACATTTGGGTTCATATTGGACAAGTGTATCCACAAATGACATGTATCATCATGATATGAATAGTATCATACAAAGTATTTTCACTGTGATAAAAATCCTCTGTGCTCAACATATTCATCATTCCATGTCCCAACCCCTGAAAACTACTGATCTTCTTACTACCTCCATAGTTTTGACTTCTTTAAAATGTCATATAGTCGGAATCATACAGTGGGTAGCCTTTTTAGTTTGTCTTCTTTCACTTCGTAATGTTCATTAAGGTTATATCTCATCTTTTCATGGCTTAATAGCTCATTTGTTTGTCAACATTACATAACGAACTCTGCCAAACCCTCAAGAGATAGATAATTTCAATTTATATACATTATTGTGGATTGGAGAAAAAGAAATGCTCATTTTACAAGGTTAATACTGTATAATTTCATACTAAAACTAGAATACAGGAACTCCAGAGAAAAGGGAAATTACAGGTGACTCAAACAAAGATGTAAATATTGAAATAAAATATTGATGAGTTGAATATAAGTATATTTATGTAGACGCACATATCTATCTATCTATATATTATTACATGTCCAATTAATTCCAGGAATAATAATAAATGATATTTGAAAACAACCGAACGTAACATACTACAGGAACACATTAAAGAATCTTTATGACCAGGAGAAAACACATTTGATATAATTCATTTAAGATGAATATGACAAATCTTAGCAAAGCAGAAATCAAAAGAAATGTGAATGGAATACTATAAACAAAAAGATTTTAGGGAATGGGAGAAATGAAGAGATGTTAGTCAAAGGGCACATACACACTTTCACTTATGAGTAAGTTCTAAGTATCTAGCATACAGTGTGGTGACTATAACTAATAATATTGTATTGTTTACTTGAAATTTGCTAAGAGAGCAGTTTTAATGTCCCAATACAAACACACACGAAATGGTAACTATTAGTGACAATGGATGTGCTAATTAATTTGACTGTAACAATCAGTACATAAGGTATACATATATAAATTACTATATTGTACACCTTAAAGATGTACAATTTTTATCTGTCAATTTTTTTGAGCGCAAATGTCTTTATGATAAAATGACACAAATGCAAACAATATAAGCTACTTGTATGTGCTCCTCATAGTAATCTGATACAAATAAATACATAAAATAAAATAAATACAGAGAAAGGGAAAGGCATGGTGATAAATGGACATAGACTCTTTGTACTAAAATCATTTGCTGATTTCATAAGCCAATACAATTGGGTTATAGTGAGCATACAAGAATATAATTCAAAGTAAAGGCATACATGAAACCCCATAAAAAGGCTGTCCAAGAAAAGAATATACCTTTAGTGGAATGTTATGAGGAAAATAACCAAAGGGAGATGAAACATAGATTGTGTTTGTCAATCTGGACTTAGAATGAAGCACACACTAATATTTATTTTTTAAGGAATTTTGATTAGGTTTTATTTTATATTGTGCTCTTTGACTCTTATTTGTATGGTCCTATCTTTTTTAAAATTATTTTTACATATACATGTGTTAATTAGGTTTCCACTTTTTGCCTTCACAGAATTTAAAAGGCTTAAAATTTACTAACAATAACAATGTTTAAGATAAGGACTAGAAACAAAAACCACATAAAGAATGAATGAAGATAAATACATTCAGAAAAGAAAACAGATGATTACTGCACTGAAATATCAAGCAATATTAGCAATAATAAGGCCAAGAAAGCAACATACATATTGTCAAATAAACCATTATAGAGGGTTTTGACTCTGAGGCTCAGTATGAAGTCATCAGTTAACTTAGTTTTTTTCCCAAAGTCTCAAAAAATAGACAACTAATACCATACAAATAAAAGTAAAGGAGAGTTTCAAAAAACAGATCATGCCAAATCCTATAGACAATAGAAACAGAAGAAATATTTCAAAATCATTCTGCTTGATCTACATACACCTGATATTGAAGTTGGAGAAAATATATTGTTATAAAGGGAAATTACAAACATATTTCACTTATAAGTGAGGATGCAATATCCCAAACAACATATCAACAAGTTGGATTAAAAATTAATGTTCAAGTAATGTACTTTGGTCAAAATTGAATCCAATCCATGTGAGAATTAGTGACTATTTTCTTTCCTTTGTTTTTGTTTTTTTGTTTCCCTCATCCCCTCCCTCCTTCTCTCTCTGTCTGCTCCCTCCTTCCCCCATGCCCCACTGTGTCATTAATTGTCATTTACTGTCCTCATGTCAAAGTTGAATACATAGGATTCATGCTTCTCCATTCCTGTGATTTTTTTTTTTTGAAACAGAGCCTCAAGCTGTCACCCTGGTTTGAGTGCTGTGGCATCACAGCTCACAGCAACCTCCAATTCCCGGGTTCAAGTGAGTTTCCTGCCTCTGCCTCCCAAGTAGCTGGGACTACAGGTGCCCACCACAATGCCCAGTCATTTTTTCGTTGCAGCCATCATTGTTGTTTGGCAGGCCTGGGCTGGATTCGAACCCGCCAGCTCAGGTGTACGTGGCTGGCGCCTTAGTCACTTGAGCCACAAGCGCCCAGGTCCTGTGATGTTTCACTAAGAATAATGTATTCCACCTCCATCCAAGTTAGTACAAAGGCTGCAAAGTCTCCATTGTTTTGGATGGCTGAATAATATTCTATGGTATACATATACCATAGCTTACCAATCCATTCCTGGGTTGAAGGACATTTAGGCTGTTTCTACATTTTAGCAATTGTAAATTGGGCTATGATAAACAGCCTAGTACAAGTGTCTTTATAATAAAAGTTTTTTTCTTCTTCTGGATAGATGCCCAGTAATGGGATTGCAGAATAAAACAGGAGGTCTAGGTTGAGTTCTTTGAGCTTTCTCTATACTTCCTTCCAAAAAGGCTGTATCAGTTTGCAGTCCCACCAGCAGTGTAGGAGTGTTCCTTTCTCCCCACATCAGCGCCAGCATCTGCAATTTTGAGATTTTGTGATATAGGCCCATTCTCACTGGAGTTAGATGGTATCTCAGGGTGGTTTTAATTTGCATTTCTCTAATACTTAGGGATGATGAGCATTTTTTCAAGTGTTTATTAGCCATTTGTCTGTCGTCTTTAGAGAATGATTCATTTGTTTTTAATTTCATTTAGTTCTGTTCTAATTTTGGTTATTTCTTTTCTTCTGCGGGGTTTAAGGTTGGAATGTTCTTCCTTTTCCAGTTGCTTGACATGTCCCATTAAGTTATTGACTTCTTCTCTTTCCGTTTGCAATGCTATAAATTTCCCTCTTAGGGCTGCCTTTGCGGTATCCCAGAGGTTCTGAAAGTTCATGCCTTCATTACCATTTTGTTCCAAAAATTTGGTAATTTCCTTCTTAGTCTCATCTATGACCCAGCTATCATTTAGCATGAGGTTATTTAGTTTCCAAGTTTTTGAATGAGTAGCCAGATTCCTTTTGTTACTGAGTTCAACTTTTATTCCATGATGGTCTGAGAACATACAAGGAATGATTTCTATTCTTTTAAATTTACTGAGGTTAAACCTGTGACCTAAGATGTGATCAATTTTGGAGGATGATCCATGGGCTGATGAGAATGTGTATTCAGTTTTGTTAGGATGAAATGTTCTATAGATGTCTGTTAAATACAATTATTGAATGGTTAAGTTTAAGTCTAAAATTGCTTTGATTAGCTTCTTATTGGAGGATCTATGCAACACTGCCAATGGGGTGTTAAAATATCCAACTATTATGGTGCTGGAATAAATTACATTGCTCATGTCTCTTAGAGTCTTTCTTATAAATTGAGGCACATTCTGGTTTTGCGCATAAATGGTAATAATTGAAATCTCATCCTATAGAGTGTTGCCCTTAACAAATATGAATTGACCATCCTTATCTTTACTTACTTTTGTTGATTTAAAGCCTATTATATTTGTGAATATAATTGCAACACCTGCATTTTTCTGATTTCCATTTGCCTGAATTATAGATGACCATCCCTTCACCCTCAGTCTATGTTTATCTGTTAAGATAAGGTGAAATTCTTTTTTTTTTTTTTTCAGTTTTTGGCTGGGCCTGGTTTTGAACCCACTACCTCCAGCATATAGGGCCAGCACCCAATTTATTTGAGCTACAGGCGCCTCCCAGCAATGAAATATTAAAGATATTTTTTATTTATTTTGCAGGGTTTTTTTTGTTGTTTGTTTGTTTGTTTTTTGTTGTTGTTGTTTTATTTTTGATCAGGGCTGGGTTTGAACCAACCACCTCCAGTATATGGGGCAAGCACCCTACTCCTTCAAGCCACAGGCACTGCCCAATGGTGAGATTCTTGAATGCAACAGATGCCTGGCCTGAGTTTTTGGATCTAGTCAGCCAATCTGTGCCTCTTTAGAGGGCAATTTAAGCCATTCACATTAATTCAGAGCATTGATAAGCCAGATAGTATTTTGGGGTATCAAGTTTTACAAAAGTCCAGTGGACATTTTTTATCCTTTTGCCACTATGGAAGTTGGAATTTGATCAAAAGTTTCTGAGTGAGTTTACTTTGGTGGTGGAGGATTGTGCTGTTCATTATGGAGGATAGATCTGAGACTAACCTGGACAGCTGGTTTAGTTAAGGCAAATTTCTTCAACATATGTATGTCATTAAAGTATTTAATTTTTCCATCATAGATTAAACTCAGTTTAGCTGGATACGGGATCTTGGGTGGAAATTTATTTTGTTTAAGGGGATTAAAGTTCGATGACCACCCTCTTCTAGCTTGAAATGTTTCAGCAGAGAGATCTGTAGTCATTCTAGTGTTCTTCCCCTTGTAGGTTATGGTTTCCCTACGTCTGGCTGCTTGCAGAATTTTCTCCTTCATTGTAACTCTGGTGAAGCTAATTATAATGTGTCTATGAGAATTTTTATTTGAGTTGAGTTGTGCTGGTGTGCTGAAACTGTCTGCTATCTGAATTTCAGAATCTCTTGGCATGCCTGGAAAATTCTCTTTGATTATTTCATGAAGTAAAGCATCTGTATCCTTTGCAACAACCTCATTACCTTCAGGAATTCTTATATGGCGAATTTTAGATCTCTTCAAATTGTCCCAGAGTTCTCTGAGCGAATGATCCATTTTGTTCTCCACTTTTTTTCCTCTTTGAGCATTTGGGAGCATTCAAAAGCTCTGTCTTCAACGTCATAGAGCCTTTCTTCTGCCTGCTCCATTCTGTTACTGAGGGATTCTACTGTGTTTCTCAGATCTTATTATTATTATTATTTGCAGTTTTGGCCAGGACTGGGTTTGAACCTGCCACCTCAAGTATATGGGGCCGGTACCCAACTCCTTGAGTTACAGGTACCGCCCTATTTCTCAGATCTTTGAGGGCTGCAAGTTCTTGCCTCAATGTGTCAAAATGTTTGGTGATTTTGTCTTTGAATTCATTGAGTTCTTGGGGCATCTTTTGAATTACTCCTTGAAATTCTAATTCCATCTTTACCTCCATTCTGTTGAACTTATTTGCTATCCAAATTCTGAACTTGATTTCTGACATCTCAGCCATTTGTTTATGAATAGTATCTTGTGTTGTGTCTGCCATATGGTTCCTTGGGAGAGTTGATCCACTCTGATTATTCATGTTGCCAGACTTTTTCTGCTGATTCCACCTCATGATTGTTTTTCACCATTGGTTAGATGGCCTGGTAAGCTGAAACTGGATTGGGAGTTCCTGGAGTGGTTAACCAGCCCTTTGTCAAGGATCTGGGACTGATGACTTCAGCTTTTTCCCAAATAGCTTTGAAAAGGCCCTATACAGTATTTAAGTCTGAGGCTGAGGAAACCTGCTTGATGTGGTCAGGTTAGGGGGCTTTGTCTTGTATTCAACTGGTTCTTGTCCAATCCTAGTGGATAAGTAACTCTGGTGAAGTCTTAGCTGAGGAGAAATACAAGCAACTAAGACACCTCACCCCCAGTGGACAACTGGAAGAAAAAAAATCAACCCTTCCCCTTTGCCACACAATCAGGGTATCATCAGAGAGGGTCCTTGGGTGATTGCCTAGGTTAGGAATTCCAAACCAATTGACCCAGTCAGTATGAACTCTCAAGTGGGGAGTTCGAAATGTCTCTAGCAACTAGATGGTGGTGGTCTACTGGCTGGTCAAATGTGACTCACTCTGGTGCTTTGTGGAGTCAGAAAGGCCCACCCACTAGCAGAGTTAGACCAGGGGGCTGTGTCTCTTTCTCCACTTTGCTCCTCTTTCACACCGAGTCACTGGTGACCCCACAGGACTGAGGTCCTGCTCCCTCCAAAAGCAGATGTGCTGGGGCTTTGCGCCTATCAGAGTCAAAGGAAAGTCAATGCCCTTGTGGCCCAGTCACTACCCTACCCTCTGCCACCAGCTGGTTTGGGGAGCTGAGGTCTGTCTGCCTCAGGTACTCAATAGCCACTGGCAAGTGTTCCACTTGAACTCAGTCTAATCCTGAGGGTAACAAGTCAGCAAATGCTTTTTTCCTTCAGCCACCATGCCTTTACCCATGCCACTCTGCTGCATCGGTATCCCTGTACAGCAACTTTTGGTTTCCTCTTGCAGTCCTCAGAGTTGGGGCAGTGTCTCTCCAAGATTACACCACCGCAGAATGGCTCTGTTGTGGCTGGATCTTAGTGTGAAGTGGCCTTGCACATCTCCAAGAAGACTGCCATAGCCAGGGAGTTCTGGCTGTAGGAGCAGCTCTGGGAGCGTGGGGCACATGATCCAGTAGCAGGGCCAGGGACGCTGCACATAGTTCTGGCAGTGCCTGGCACCCAGTGACTTTGGCAAGGAGAGCGCTTGGCCCACGACTCTGACTGGATGGGCACAGCATGGAGGCTCCTGCAGGGTGAAGCACAGGACATGTAGCTCTAGCAGGAAAAATGTCAGGCTCTGGCCAGAGTGTGCAAGGGGCGCTTGGTCCAGCAGGGTGGGGGAGGGCTCTGCTCATGAGCCTCCTCCTGCAGTCTCTGCAGGGCTTAGGCTTCTGGTTCGTCAGGCAAGGGGGAAAGGGCGGACTGGAAGTTCAAAATGGCAGGGAAAATGTTAGTTCAATTTTTATGCCTGGCAAGAGAGTGCTCAGGGTCACAACAGAGTCCATCTGGGGAAGTAGACCCCACTTCCTACAGCTCCTACCTGTGGAGTGAGACAAGAGGTCCTCAGTTTACTGCTAACCTATAGGTAAGCTACAGGAGCAAACAAAGAGAAAAAGAAAAAAAAAAAACTTTCTCTGGGGAGGGGATGGACACATTTCCTCTGGGATGAATTTTGTACCTGAAGTTTGCTATCTTGGAGTGGCATCTTGCCTCAGCAGAGGTGACCTGCAGTTATCACTCTTCTCTCTCGGCTCAGCTCCCAGTTTTCAGCAGAATTGGGTACTTTCTGGACATTGTCCTTCCTTCTAAATGGGAGCTTCTGTCAGAGGCTGGCTCCAGTTGGCCATTTTGCCCCTCCTCCTTGTTTTTTCTTTAATATGCCAATCTCCCTCATGAATTTTTCACTCACTTTCTGAATTAGTTTTCTGGTTTCTTCAAGTTGATTTTCTTTTATCTGCTGGATCTTGTTGAGATTTCTTCTAAACCATGTGTGAAATTCTTTACCTGTCATTTCAATATTTGTATTTTGGTTAATAGCCATTGCTAGATAAATGGTGTTCCTTTTCAGAGGTGACCTTTTCTTCCAATTTTGCATACTTCTAGAGTTTTTATGCTGAGTTCCGTCTCATCTGAAATAGTTGCTGCTTCTTATATTTGAATTTTGCTTAGATGGGGTTTTTCAACCCCCTCACTCATACTGGGGTGCTTGTAGCATATGTTGAGCAATAACTTTTGGCTTTGCTTGTGAGTGCTTGGCTGTGATATAGGTTTCATCCAGCAGATGCCTTGTTTATGCAAATCCATATCCATCATGCTAGATCTCTCGTTGCACAGTTTTCTGATGCTGTAACAGTGGTGATCTATGTGTGTGGACAGATTTCCTGTCTCTCTCTGAGGTGGTAGGATAGAGGCCTTTGAAATATTTTCCTTACCCCAGCCCTGTGGTCTTCTTAGCCATGTGAATTGCCGTGGTGTGACCAATTCAATCTCTGAAGCCGTAAGTGGCAAGTGCTTATGGGTGAGAAATTACTTCACCTTGCATGATTGAGTTAATAAATGTTATAAAGAACCATGCTGATTGACTTCTCTGTCAAGTAGATGGCATCTGGGAGAAGTCACAGGCTGCAGTGTTGTTCTTACAGCAGATGCTACCCTATACATGAATACCCTAGGGGGTAAGTGTAGCCCTGGGATTTCTGGATGACTCCTTATTCTCTGTCTCAGTAGGGACAAGCAGGGGAGTGAGGTGGTTCAGGCCAGGTTGGGTGAGCTTGGCCTCTGACTGCACAAATTATTTTGGCAGGGTTTAAATATCTGCTTAAGCCTTATGGGGAAGCCATTAGGGAAGGCTAGCATGTCCTTGCCCAACCAGAAAGTCTATTTTTAGACATAGGGCCATCTGAGATTCACAATCTGACTGTCCAGGTATCAATACCTGCCCCAGCCTTCTTGTTTGAAATGCTGGCATGCCACTTGTAAAATGCCATCAGGCAGGAAGTTCTTGCAACAGGCAGGCTCCATGTAATGATAAAAGCCATGGCTCCAACCAGCTCACTGGTGACATGTGGCCATTTGCCTACTTCTCTCCTGGAAAAAAAATGCTCTTTTGGTTGGTGTGGTTGGGGAGGCACCACTGCTCCCAGTTCAGTGAATGACTGAATGAACCTCTCCCATGGCACCCTGGCCTGTTCAGCTCCAAGAGGTAAAACCTAACAAAACCCTTCTGTAAAACCCACGCAAGTCAAACAGGGCAGTCCCTTCCCTTCCCTTCCCTTTACTGTCCTTCTCTTTTCTTCCCTTTCCTTCCCTTCTTTTTCCTTCCGTTCCATTCCCTTCTCTTCCCTTCCTTCCCTTGCCTTGACTCACCTCCTCTTCCCTCCCCTCCCCTTCCCAGTTTCACTACATCACCCTTGGTAGATTGCCTTGGCATTGCAGTTCACAGCAACCTTAAACTCTTGGGCTTAAGCTATTCTCTTTCCTCAGCCTCCTGAGTAGCTGGGACTACAGGAGCCCACCACAATGCCCAGCTATTTTTTGGTTGCAATTGTCTTTGTTGTTTAGCTGGTCTGGGCTGGGCTTGAACCCACCAGCCTCTATGTTTCTGGCTGGTGCCCCGAGCCAAACAGGGTGGTTTTCTTGCAGCAGGGGATAGATGGTCTCCCTGCTAGCCATGTCCTGGAACTGCACACTGTTTCACCTTCCAATCTGTCCATAAAGGCTTCCTTACCACCAGAGTTCAACTTGAAGTCCTCTCTCCTGTACCCCCAGTGACCTGCTGAATCTGGCGGGCATGGGGTCCAGCCTGCTTAACTGTCCCACTGGTGAATGACTCTACCAAACTCGATCAAGCTGGGAGCTCCTGTCTGGCACCCCAGATCCACTGCAGACCTCCAAAGAGAAACGTGTGAATCCTACTTTCTGTGGAAGCCTCAGCCTGTAGCATGTGCCTACTGCAGGGTAGCGGTGGCTGCCAACCAAATTCTTGGCCCTAAATATTTTCCTGGCTGCAGGGTGTGGGTGAGGGGCAGGGAAAGAAGTGTCTAAATGAGAGAAAACAGGCCCCTGGCCTCTGGTGACTCCTCAGACCGTCCAAAGCCTGGGATCGAGCACATTCTCCCCACAAGGTCATGTTTGCTGTCATTCCGAGGCTCATTGGGGTGGGAATCCTCCAGGAAACTTAAAGCCCACTGGTCCCCACATTTTTGTAGAAAGGTGACAGCGATTCCCCTCACCCTTTACCTGGGCTCAACCTCTCTGGAATCAATGCTCACCATAGCTTTTTTCCTTTATCTATTAACTTTTCTGCTTCGCCATTTTCCTCCGTGAAAACCTCAGCAAGCCCTGGCCTCCTTCTTTACCATCTAGACCTGTCCTGCGTCTCTTCTCTCTCCTTTTCAGAATTCCTATCTTCTCTGTGGGACCGGGCAGCAAGTGACATCACTAGTCGGCCATCTTGTCCCTCCTCTATGTTAAATTTGTAACAGATTTCTTAACAAATATTTAAATGCCTTAACTACATAATAGGAATAAAATAATTCCTTAAATATTCTAGTGCATATAAAGTACACATAAATTTCAATTTCATGTAAAGCATTTTAATTGACAAATAATAATTTCAGTAAGGAGGAAATGCTGTTGAAGTCAGCAATTAATTGAAAGTTTCATACTCTCTTGGAACAAAGTACTAAAAGAAAAGATTCTAAAATGAACAAATCAATCTAGGGCACAATCAAAGGACAGTGGGGAAAATCTATTTTGGTACCTAATTCATTTTTTAACTCTAAATCACATAGACTTCAATTATTAAGTACTATGTGGGTTAGTGTTTTGAAATGAAGGATTTTCTTCTTAATGCGAAATCTGCAGTTCATCATAAAGTTGATAAGGTAATGTTCTTGGCTTAGGTACTCTCCAGAGAAGCTCGGTCTCTTTCTGTACCGTGTGCTTGGCACATATTAAAGAGAGAAGTGAAAAAAATGTATTTCCCATATGAAAATACTGCAGAATATTAATAGTTTGAAATAGTACTGCTTCTTATACAGCACTGAAGGCTAAACACTAATCATTCTGCTGAAAATTGAATTTTTTTAATATGGAATCTCTTATGTTTTTTAATTCTCACAATAAAACTGAAATGTATTCTTAAAATAAAAGTACCCTAAGCATAATTGAAGTGACCTCAGTAACAATAAAACATTCAAGTAATATAACCATAGCCATAATGAGCTTGGAAAAATAAAACACTAAATCTAAAACTATAAGAAACTCTAAAATTCCCTCCAGGAGGTAGTAACATTTTAAATAAGGAAAGATTAAACCAAAATATTTTCTTAATTTTAGCTAAAATATTTATATAATTTAAACAATTAATATTTATTACTATTTTATTAACTACTTAACTATTTACTTTTTTACACATGTAATGTTTATGTCCACTTTAAAATGTCCGCTTTTTACATATGTAATGTTTATGTCCACTTTACTGATGATATTTTGTTAAGTGAAATACAGGAAGAAATATCTTATTAATTTTAGTATTTCTAAGTATCTTAAAATTATCCCTTTTTTGTTGTTTTTTTTCATATAGCTTTATGATTCCATACTTACAGCCTTTTCTGGAGAATCCAATGAGAAAGTCCACAACCTCTTTCTAGGATTGAAAGTCCTTTCCTAAGTGTATAGTTTTGAGATGATTTTGTTAACTTTTTCATTCATCTAGTCCCTATAAAATTAGATCAGAATAGGGTAGTTATGGTGAGAAAAAGAGAGAAGTCTGGTTAAAGGTTTAATAAGGGCTAGTTAAATTATCCAGCTATCAGAACCCAGCCCAGTTAGACACGAGATACCAATAGGCACAGTTGCTACAAGAAAATATGTATCACTGGGGGTTATCTAGATTCATAGAAATAATTGTCCCATGGATTTTCCACTTGGAATTTAAATGAGACATTTCAATAGAGATGTTGTCCCATTAATTTGTAAAGAGGAAAGTGATAAATTCCCCTTCAGTGGATACCAGTTCCAAGCATACAAGCTGAGATATAATATTTATGATAATCTGAGTCCATTCTATTTTTATAATAAGGCAAAGAATATGTACTCTTGCCTCACACACTGTAGGTATTTGTATTGGTGGCAAAGTAGGTATGATTGTTATTAGTTGGTCCCATAATAGAATCCTCAGTTATTTTCTGGTGGATACAGAGATTGTTTTTATTTGAAAGGTATTGTACGTGAAGGAAGTTTCCTTTGAAATAAGAGTTCAAAGCAGAAGGGCTCCCAAGTAGTAACACAAATAACTCTCTTAATTCTTAGACATCTATAGCAAAAGGGATTCCATAGGAAAGGGAACTAGTAGCCAAAAGTAAAGTTGTATAATTGTGGTATGAGTAGATAAAGGGATGCCACAGACTCTGAGGTCATTGCAGGAGTAGAGGAATTATAAAAGGTGGGACGGCTTTTGTGAGAGGAAGTAAGAGGTGATATTAATAGAACATAGGGCTCACTATGAAAAGCTATGATTATAGAGGGATGGGGAGTTATGTGGATATGCTAGAATGTATGGAGAAGTAGAAAGAAGCAAAGGAGGACATTAAAAACATCATCAGACTGGGAATCAATAAAATGAACACTACGGGCTGTTTTTTTCAGGATCTTAAGTAGAAGCTGATCACCTCATGAAATCATTTGCTTATTTCAAAGTTCTTAAGAAAGTCTCCTACAGTGCTATCTGCTTCTAGGGTCTCCAAAGAGAATATTTATTTAAGGTCTCCAGTTGGATCAAACTCCCATTCAAAGTTGATTTTAAGTATTTTCTATCCAGTATTGGATTCCCTGGGATTTTGGAACAATTTTGTTGGCAACGAAGAAGAGGTAAGCCCCCATCAGTCAAGATGAGTATGCCAATGATGTCACCTCCAGAGAGCTATGTCTAAAGTTTCTATGTTGCAGCGTGGTTTGAATGGAAAAACTAGCAGAAATTCAGCCTTGGCTGTGGATAGTAAGTGTAAATGTAGTTAATAAATCCTTTGCATTATTGTAGGATGTCTGACTCAACAGGTTAGAATCTTTGAGATCCCAGACAGAACGAGGAATCCTCAGTTATTTTGTATGAAGACTGTTGGTGTGACTAGCTGAAGAGAACCAGAAGCAATTGGGGCCAAGAGTAAAATCAGAGACTATGAAAGATTAAATACTTTCATCAATTTAGCAAGCTTTGATTTTAATAGATCGTTAACTGTCTCTCTCATTCCAGATGAGCAGGAATAATAAGAACGACATAGTATAGGGATTTAAAAAAGAACTCATGGGATTTCTTTGTTCACATTACCAATGAAATGGGCTTATCAGTGACTTGACAAAGCCACTAGAATTTTCCTTGTGGGGAATATTCATTGTAAGCAAGGTTTAGCAGTAGCAGCGACCCTTTTTCAAGGGAAAGACACTAGCCAGTAGGAGAACATGCATAGGATGGTAGAAACGTATTTATATCCATTACATTTATGCAGCTGAATAAAATATAATCGCCAGTAGAAAACTATTGTTGCTGGAGATAATCCTTTCCCTTGTTCCCCAGGGTTATGTTGACAGACGGGGCAAGAAGACATCACCTGTAACAGGTAAGGAATGAGATTTCTCCACTAATGCGGGTGAGCAGTGTGGTTTCTCACCTCCTTGGTGAATATTTTTGTGAAGTCCAGATGAAATATTGGGTGAGGGACTGAGGAAAGACAAAGCAGTCTTGTGGATATCTGCAAAGTCTTCATGGGTAGTCTTCATGGGTAGAAGATAATACATTTGTTTCTCTTGGCCTTTCCACGGTCAGTGGCTTTGCATTGGGAAGTTGTTGAGTTTCTTAATAAAGCATTAGGTGGGAAGCAGAGTAGATTCAACCCCTTATCAGATAGTGGTGAGAGTGAAAAGGCTTTGTGAACTGTCAGTTTAGCATCTCTATCAGCAAGGAAAATTTCCTTTTGCTTCAAATTTTTTTGTGGAGGATATGAGCTCCTATTTTAAGTATGGCTATCTCTTTTAGCAATAATAAAGCTTCTAAGGGGTCACACACTGGTTTCCTATTTTTAATTGGTATCCCCACAATTGTCATAAATTCCCTGGCTTTTCATAAGATATCAAAATCATGTACTATCCCCAAAGTATATCTACTATTTTTATAGATATTCACTATGCTGTCTTTAACTGAAGAATAGACTGTGGTGAGAACCACTAATTCAGCAATCTAAGCTGATTTTGAACCAGTTACACACTTAGATTTATCCTAGGGGTTTTGAAAATTCTTAATGGTAGATCATGCCTGAGAATTCCCTTCTAATCTGATCAGATACAAATCCTCAACAAACTGGGTAATTTTTGGATTTGTAAGTGGCATTTGTAAAATTCAGGAAAGAAAATATTGAGTTTTGAATGGCTGTGATACAGTCATATGGGTTCTCTTTCAGGCATGTGGTTGATATAGTCACGTGGCTGTGATACAGTTATGTGGTTGTCTTTCAGTTGGGAGGGGGAGGAGAGTGGCAGGATTCAGAATCTGACTGTGCTGAACAGTGATATGAGAAACATAGACCAGAATTTGATAAAAAGGTGAGTGGAAGGGCGGCGCCTGTGGCTCATTGAGTAGGGTGCCGGTCCCATGTGCCGAAGGTGGCGGGTTCAAACCCAGCCTCGGCCGAACTACAAAAACAGAAAAATAGCCGGGCGTTGTGGCAGGCGCCTGTAGTCCCAGCTACTCGGGAGGCTGAGGCAAGAGAATCGCCTAGGCCCAGGAGTTGGAGGTTGCTGTGAGCTGTGTGACACCACGGCACTCTACCGAGGGCAATCGAGT
>CAUYON010027242.1:0-27149 GCA_963573935.1 Arctocebus calabarensis
ATACTGTTACAGATATCCTTCATGGCATTTCCTTGATCACTATATAAAGACATTAATACTCTACCTTTAATAAGTTTCGCCAGTACCCTGCTAAGATGCACCGTAGGTGTGTTCCCACTAATTGCCCTCCCTCTACCCAGACTCTTCTTTTTCATACCTGATTCCAGGTAGAGTCATGTCTTTTAAAAAGAAGATGGGTTGGAAGGCAGTTAAAATACGCTTGAAAAGAAAACCTTGATATTAAAATAACTGGGCAATCGAAATGTCTCTTGGGAAAGATATTTACAATGAATGTCTCTCCCAAGGAAATGGTTTTCACCAGAAATAATGCTTTGGATAAAATTTAAAAATTTGAGAAGTGAGAGAGAGGAGTGGAAAAGTGAGAGGGGTCCATTATCAAGCCCGTTGCCACTAGGGACTGGTGGACATTTCTGGAGTCATGAGGAGCATGCGTCTGATTTACTGTGCTTCAGCAGTGATAGCGAGGAGCTTTATACACCCACTCCCATTGCTTCTATCTGAATGTGTGTGTAAGGATGGTAAAAATTACACAGCATATCCTGCCCGCAGTAGGTGTTTTAAAGGGTATCTAGAGGTCAAAGTGCCACAGCTAAAGAGATACAGCAGACAATTTGAAGTAAGACATTTAAGTGCTGAGGTTCTGGGTGAGACACTGACGCATGTTTTTCCAGAAGTGGCAAATGAGACGATGACCACAACAGCAAAAAGCAAAGACTTTCACTATAATCCTTAGGATTTTATTGCCCGAATTTAAAGAAAGAAACAGAGCCACAAAAAATTGCTAATTTTTAATTTGTATACATGTACATCTAGTGGATGATAAAGATTAATAATTAATTACTAATATTTGTTAATAATTGGATTCTGTGGAGTGTTCACTGTGATACTTGGCACATAGTTAATAAACAAATATACAATAAACTGTTCAACATGAATAAATAACAACTTAAAAACATTTTAAAATATTAGCACTGAAAACAATTTCCATAAAGACATTATAATTTTAAAATGTTCTCATTCACCAATAATTAATTAATTAATTAATTAATGTATTTATTTATTTATTTTTAGAGACAGAGTCTCACTTTATCTCCCTCGGTAGAGAGTAGAGTGCAGGTGCCCTACTCACTGAGCCACAGGCTCCACCCTCACTATTAAATTATAATTAAAGTGTAATAGCATTCAATTCTCCTGAGAAATAGTGGTTTAAGATGTTAAATTTTAACCATTTTTGTAACCAAACTGTTATGTAGGCTAGAATAACCAACTGTTATGTAGGCTAGAATATTCTGTTCTCAGGCAAGGCTTTCCATCTGGGGGATTGTCATTTGCTTTCAGTATCTTAGTCTTCTGGCCAGTGAGAGCATGTCTCACCAGTGGAAAACATTTCATAGCCCTCACTCCTGCTGTAAAAGAGAACCTTCCTGTCCAGATCCAGTGAACAGCAAAATTTTATTTCACATTCCCAGAATATTACTCTGTCATGTACCAAACATGAAGACAAGATAAACAAAACCTAGTTGTGTGGATGTGGGAGGAGATCTACTATTTCCACTTCATGCCGGTCTTTATTTCGATGCTTCACTTTTTTCCCATCCATGTGATTATTTAGGAGGAACATCTGCATCTTAATATGACGGGCGCCTCTCACTGTGCTGGTTTCTTCACAAGTCTATCATTAACATGCTACAGGATGTCAGAGTATTCAGTAGCAAATATTCCCCTATATCTAGAATTGTCTGCCAATTAGAAACCTGTCCAAAACATGTTTTAAAACAAAGCTGCAAGTAATAAGATAATGAATATTACTATGCTTACTATTTCCCAAACAGACATTACATGCCAGATACTGGACTATGTGTTTTTATACAAATTAGCTTATTTAATCTTCTTAAAAACTTCATAAATGTGATGGTATTATCCATATATACAATCAGTAGAAGATTACAGTTGGTTTTTCTGCATGAACTTATCCTATAAAATAGAAAAAAGATATTGAAATGTTTTATTTTGAAGAATAAAGCTCAACTTTAGCATTTAAATATTCTAGTCCAAAATACTATTAGGAAAAAAAAACATAACGCTATATCATAAAATAGACAATTAATTTAAAGAAATGAAAATAAGAAAATAAATATCACTTTCTAACCATCAGCCACGTTTCAGGTTATTAACATAGTCACAATTACTTGCTATCTCTATTTCATAAAAATTTTATTATATAGTTATAATTATGTCCATTGTAAAGAAAATAGTCTGAAATTATAAAAGTTTGTATTAACAATGAAATAAACACTAGGTAATATCTTCTTTATAACTCTGGAAATAAGAGAAAATTGATAAATCTTCCAAGAACTTATATAATTCTTAATGTTGATTGTTGACACTAGATGTCAATCTGTTTTTTAAATATGAATAATGAAAATTTGAGGATGGCAATCAGAAGATTACAAACTGAATACATAAAATTGGGATGGAAGGAAAACTATTTTACCTTAAAAGGTGGCGGGAAAACAAAAGTAAAGAAAAAAGGAAGGGGAAGAAAAGAATAAAGAACAAAGGATCAAGAATTTTACCAAATAGTACACATAAAATGAGATGGCAAGAATAAAAAATAGTCTTAACACATTAGTAATGAAAATGTTCAGGATTAAACCAAGAAATGAAATAAAAAACTATAAATGTTTACAGGTGTCAAATCTAATAGTAAAAATGATAAAACGACAAATGATTAAATATTAATCAAATAAATGACTCTTTAGAATGTAACGAAAATTAATAAATCAAACATGAGAGGATTTTTGTTAAATTTCTTAAAATGAACATATTTCATATAGCAAAAGTCAATAAAAACATAGAATACATGAATAATCTTAAAAATACATATACTTTCATAATTATCAAGCCTGAGATCATATATTATATAGTCTACAGCAAACAGAAAATACATATTATCTCAGACATCTTAAAAATTGTCCATTTATCAATAATGTTATAAATTAAAAGTAAAATTGATTTTGATAATACTATAAATTAGGATGTAAATTTAAAAATATTACCAAATGCATAAATAATTTTCAGCAACTATGAGGCTATTTCTAAATACTAAAATTCATTAAATACTTTATTAATCTGTGTCTAAAAAATTAAAAATAAACATATTTACTGCAGTAGTGGAAACAACCCAAGTATTTGCCATTATAGGCAGAGATTGAATAAATTATGCCACATCTATGTTATAGATATAGAATCTAATCCATAGAATATTATTTTAAATTTTAAAAACAGTTAGTTTAGCATAAGTAAATATATTTAGAAAAATCTCTAAAGTAAATCTTAAAAATTATCACAAATATTTAGAATACAATGCCATTGACATAAAAATTTCATATATAAATATTCATCGTATTTTCTTGTCTGGATTTCTAATTTTAGTATATAATACCATATTTTACTCCTTCTAGATTCTCTGCTTGGTTTTCTAGTAACACAGAGACAAATGTATTAACTAACTATATTCTTACAGGGGAAACGATCTGCTCCCCTAACTTGCTCTTATCTTTCATATCAGATTAAGGAATTCTCATTAAGATATATTTAGAAAATTGATCTAAATTAATGGTTAACATGTGTGCAAAAATTTCACTTGACCATCTGCATAAGTTCATCTAATAAAAACATTAAGAGAAAGAATATTTGGTTTTCGGTAAGTTGTATTTTAAAGTGTCTTCTCTTTTTAAATTTAGTTCTGCAGTTTCACTTTCATGTATGCATACATTTGTAAAAGATGTCTACATCACTTTCAGAATTTTTAAAATTTGCAAAAAAACATATATATTCAATTTCAATTAGCTTAATTTCATGGCAAATATCTATCCAAACTAAAACAATCAATTTTTAAACATAATCAAGATTTAAAATACGGCAATGGATATTGAATTTTTAAGCCTGAAGTGTTCTCTGCCCAATGGACTTAGTTCTTATTGAGGACAGTCATAAATAACTTTAAAATATTCCAATGTGATAAGAAGGAACTGCAGATTAGGTCATCGTGGAATTATAGTTCCCTTGCTTAATGATTGTAGAAAATTGCCTGGCAATTGAACAAAGAGAAAGAGGGCGATGTGGTGAATGCTGGCTAATTAAACCAATAATTGCTTCTTCTTGTGTACCCAGATAATGTGCCCCTGATAATTTTAAATGAAGTCTTGAAGTAGTCTTCTTGAATGAAATGCTGTGCTAGTTAAAGCTCTACTATATGCAATTCTCCTTGTGTTTAGACGGTGGCCTACTTCTCAGAGTGCCTTGCATTGATTACAAAAAAATCAGTAGCATGGAAGATTTCTTATATTAGACACAATTATGTCAGGTAATATTTTTTATTGATGTTTTTATTTCTTATAACATTAATGTTATGCAATATATATGAATTCAGGGATTAATTGATATAGCAGTAGAGATGCCCCACTCATGAAATTTTCTGGAAAGAATATAGCATGTTAAAATTTACTGATTTCTAAAATCTCATTGTACTAACTATGGCATATTTTATATATTTGACCTGATCAGTAGTAAAAATTAACCAGATATAGAAACTTTCAAGTCATAAGTGTCTCTTAACTTGACATTTTTACAGTGCAAGATCAGTTAAATTGTTTTGAGCCTACACCATCCAACAATCTGGTTTACCTGTAGCACACTACTACTGCCCTTAGGAAAACGAATTCAAATTTGGATAGTTTATCATTGTTTTAGTATTTATATGTTATTTTAAAGATTCGAGAATTTTATTTATTCATTTATCAGCATTGATTTTCTTTATAACCATATTTTTCTCATTTATGATGCCAGCATTAATAATGCCAATATTACTTTTTATGTTTAGTATAAGACAAAAATAGAGTGACATGGACGAGTTAATAGATATTATATATGGAAATTTTGCAAATAACATATGCGATTACACATTATTCCCTTAATTAAGTGTTTACTACAAAGTTGATAATTCCCTAAGTATCAGGACCTTTTCAGACTCAAAAGTGTCCCATATTCACAGATGCAATTTTCTTAACACTCCATGGGTATTATTACATAATGTGTCACATTTTTAAATAGTAAGCATATTTAAATGTTACAAGTGCTCGAGCACTCCTAAATATCCATACATGGGAACAAATGACATTGTGAATATTTCTAAACTATTCAAACTTTACTCTTTTTTCTTTAAATTAAAAATTTTGAAATTCCACATTTATTTAGTGTTAAGATTAATAAGTCATATAATGTATTTTTTCTGAGCAATTAAGAAGCTTTTCTGATAAAGCCTGTAGAAGGCAGGGCTCGGCTCTTCTTGGCACTTTATACATCTTCTTTCTGTACCTATACAACACCTGACAGACATTCACGAATACAAATACTTACTAAATAGCTTAGACAGAGCCATATTTTTTAGGTTGATCTGTAAGGGTATATTATTTCAATTTTTATTCTGCCATACATAGATAATGCAGAAAAATAAATTCTAAAGAAAGACTTGTGAACTTTGTGTATTTATATATATTGAATCTAATTATATAAAGTTAGATTTAAAATATGTGTATATTTAATCTAAATGAAATTTAATTCATATATTTTATTAAAATTATTAAACAAAAGTCTTCATTGATTTCAAACATCTCCAAATATGATGTTAGGTGGAACAGAATTAATTTTAGGAGTGTGAGGGTACTAGATGATTTAACAGTACTCTTGGTGTGAAATTAGCATCACAAATATGCAAAGCACTGATCATTCCGAGGGTTTGTCATGCTGCTATTGCCGTTGTCTTTTCCTCCACACAGGCATCTCATGGTATAATGTCTACAGATGCCTCCTGTAGACATTATAATGCTGTCAACATACAATAATCTCCTTTGCCCTTTATCTCAATATCATAACCTGCTAGTATACATCATTTCAATGTTATCTAAGAAGGCCCAAATAAACCTAGTGCTTTTCTATCTACCAAATTTGTTTGATAAGCTTTTGAATTTATAAAACTAACATTGTAATTTAAGAGAAATGCTGAAACTGTTAGAGTTTACACACACACATGCATACACAAGCACACACATAAACATTTGCCTCTGATTGCAAATCAGCAGAAAGTAAAGTTATACCCAAAGACTGTATAGATACTTTTTCATATTTGTGTGTGGGATTATGTGGGTCCTTATAATTTTCTTTCCAAAGAATTGTATCAAAACTTGTGTTATTGAATAGGTAATAGAAAACCTTCTATTTATAAATTCCATTTCTTCTAATGGGATCCTTTTTATTGTATGCCTCAATTAAGTTTATATGAGACTAATATTTTCTAGCATTTGTTTTCATACATCATGCCAATACTCATTTTATAAGACAGTATATGTGACTCCTAATAACAAATAACAACTTTTCTATACACTTATATCTTAGGAATTAGGACATAATAAAACTAGAGAATAATTTAATACCATTCTAGCTTAGTTCTTGTACTTTAAGGATAAGGAAGACTGTAACTTTTTTTTTTTATTTTTTAAAGACAGAGTCTCACTTTAGTAGAGTGCTGTGATGTCACAGCTCACTAGAACCTCAAACTCTTGGGCTTAAGCAATTCTCTTGCCTCAGCCTCCCAAGAAGACTATAACATTTTTTCTTTTTTTTCACTTTTTGGCCCCGGGCCAGGTTTGAACCCACCACCTCCAGTATAAGGGGCCGGTGCCTTAATCTTTTGAACCATAGGTGCCCCCAAGACTATAACTTTTTAATTTGTTTAGTTATACATCATATCCCTAATTTTCCTAGATTAATTATATAATGTGTCATAATTTTATATTCTGCTATAAATATGCAAATATTCCCAATTTATGCTAAGATTACACTGGTCTAATCTGACTACAAGTTGCATTTAGATGCTGTATACTCAAAACAGAACTGAAGACATAAGGTTCAGAATAACCCATATTTCTAACAGAGCCTAAAATTCAGTCATTAAAAAGTAAGCCTTGCAGAGTGATTCCCCCCAAGGGAAATTCTAGCAACCTATTTTTAACATAGTAATTATCCAGAAAATTCATGCAAAATATGTTAACAAATAGGTTATCATAAAAAACTCAACTTTTTAAAATGTGCAAAGCCATTGCAGTCTTTGAAACTGACATATACACATTTATAAGTTGTGAAATGGAATTTCAGAGAGAAACACACTCAGTATGTTTGAGTTGGCAGAAATTCATAGTGAAAGACAATTTGGCCATGAAGAACTTATTTCTATTTGTTCTCTGTCTTTATAAAAATCTCTGATATGAAACCATCTGTTTAAAACTTGTAAAAATAGTCTGTGAATCTATGTAATTCTAAACACCATAAATTATTTGAGTATTGACTTTGAAGTGTTATGGAGATATAGACGATTCTTCATGATGAATGAGTATACTTAAAAACAAAGCATGCCTATTGTGAGGGAATAATTGCATATCATTGGTGTTTATGCACAAATTATCCTACCTTCTCATTTCTATTCTAGTTTATGCAATAATCATTTGGGCTTATATCACAAAGTTTAACATTATCCAAACCATAAGCATGACTCTATTTACAGAACAAAAACTCAATATAATGAAATAGCTTAATGCAAGAGAAATAAAAAGAACACAAAATCCAAGAAAACAAATTTTACTTATCACACTATTTGTTTAAATATTTTCTTTTATCAACAAAACAATAGCATAGTAGATTGACGATATAATCACAACAAATGACTAAAGGATCGTAACTCCCCATTTTATAAAGAAAATTCCAATATTATATATAAGAAGTAGCAAAATGACTAAACTATGTAAAAGACAAAGTGCTTAGCAAAACACTCTTACAGATGAAACATATACATGTCTAATAACTCACTTATCTAGATGTTAGATACTTGGCCATCTTAAACAGATGAGAACACAGATATTAGAAATTAGGGCTCTGAGAAGATCAAACACTAGTTGTAAACATTTATGGAAGACACTAATCCATATACTTCAGGAGAAAAACATCATTTTTCAGGCCATATGCTGCTGAGAGGACGAATGGAATAGTAGCATCCTATGTGGACACTGAGTGTAATCCTGACTCTTAATTTCTAGTTGTGTACTCCTGTCTAAAAACCCAGCTTCTCCATTATTCATTGGTAAATTAGAGATTAGACATTATCACCTTCATGGGGTTATTAGATCAATTCACTTAGTTAATTGAACAGTGATTATTAAGTTTAATATTAATTTATGCCAAAATATATACAATTTTTTTCATCTGTTTCTAGGCTTATAACACTAGATAGATTACCTTTTTATGTTTTAATAAGCCTCTTTCACATATCCCACTTCTGAGGGGGTTTCTTTCTTTCTTTTTTTTTTTTTATTAAATCATAGCTGCATATATTAGTGCAATCAAGGGGTACAATGTGCTGGCTTCATATACAATCTAAAATATTTTCATCAAACTATTTAACATAGCCTTCATGGCATTTTCTTAGTTATTGTATTAAGACATTTATATTCTGCATTTAGTAAGTTTTGCCTTTACCCTTCTAAGATGCACCATAGGTGTGGCCCCACAAATTACCCTCCCTTCATCCCAACCTACCCCCTCACCTCCCCTCCCTTGCCCCTTTCCCCATATTCTTGTGCTATAGTTGGGTTATAGACTTCATATGAAAACTTTAAATTAGCTTCATAGTAGGGCTGAGTACATTGGATACTTTTTCTTCCATTCTTGAGATACTTTGCTAAGAAAAATATGTTCCAGCCCCATCCATGTAAACATGAAAGAGGTAAACTCTCCATTTTTCTTTAAGGCTGCATAGTATTCCCTGGTATACATGCATCACAATTTATTAATCCAATTGTGGATCCATGGGCACTTGGGCTTCTTCCATGACTTAGCAATTATAAGTTGGGCTGCAATAATCATTCTGGTACAGATGTCTTTGTTATAATGGATTTTTGGTCTTTTGGGTATATACCTAGCAATGGAATTATAGGATCGAATGGCAGGTCTATTTTTAGATCTCTAAGTATTCTCCAAACATCTTTCCAAAAGGAACGTATTAGTGTGCGTTCCCACCAGCAGTGCAGAAGTGTTCCCTTTTCTTCATATCCATGCCAACATCTCTGGTTTGGGGATCTTGTCATGTGGGCTATTACTGAAGTAAGGTCATATCTCAAAGAAGTTTTGATTTGCATTTCTCTGATGATTTATGATGGTGAGCATTTTTTTCATGTGTCTGTAGGCTGTGTGCATGTCTCTTTAGAGAAGTTTCTCTTCAAATACTTTGCCCACCCTAGGATGGAATCACTTGTCCTTTTCTTGCTAATATGTTTGAGTTCTCTGTGGATTCTGGTTATTAAACCTTTGTAGGAGGCATAACCTGCAAATATTTTCTCCCATTCTGAGGGCTGTCTGTTTGCTATACATACCATGTTGTTGGCTGTCCAGAAACTTTTTAGTTTGATCAGGTCCTAGTAGTGTATTTTTGATATTGCTTCAATTGCCTGGGAGTCCTCCTCATAAAATATTCACCCAAGTCGATTCTTTCAAGAGTTTTCCGTGCACTTTCTCCTAGTATTTTGATAGTTTCATGTCTTAAGTTTAGATCTTTAATCCAGTGAGAGTCTACCTTAGTTAATGGTGAGAGGTGTGGGTCCAGTTTTAGTCTTCTACAAGTCGCCAGCCAGATCACCCAGCACCATTTGCTAAATAGGGAGTCTTTTCCCCACTGAATGTTTTTAATTTGCTTGTCAAAGATCAAATAACAGTAAGTGGCTGAATTCATCTCTTGATTCTCTATTCTGTTCCAAGCATCTACCGCTCTGTTTTTGTGCCAGTACTGTGCTGTTTTGATCACTATTGATTTATAAAGAGTATCAAGTCTGGTAGCATGATTCCTCCTGCTTTGTTTTTATTTCTGAGCAATGTCTTGGCTATTCAAGGTTTTTTACTGATTCCATATAAAACGGAGTATTACTTTTTCAAGATCTTTAAAATATGACCATGGAGGTTTGATAGGAATTGCATTAAAATTATATATCGCTTTGGGTAGTATAGACATTTTAACAATGTTGATTCTTCCTAGCCATGGGCATGATATATTTTTTCATTTGTCAACATTTTCAGTTATTTTTTTTCTTAAAGTTTCATAGTTCTCTTTATAGACATCTTTCACATCCTTTGTTAGGTAAACTCCCAAATATTTCATCTTCTTTGGCACTACTGTGAAAGGAATAGAGTCCTTGACTGTTTTTTTGGCTTGGCTATTGTTGGTATACATAAGGCTACAGATTTATGGGTGTTGATTTTGTAGCCTGAGACATTGCTATATTCCTTAATCACTTCTAAAAGTTTTGTAGTAGAATCCCTGGTGTTTTCCAGATATACAATCATATCTTCTGCGAAGAGTAGAAGTTTGATCTCTTCTGACCCTGTGTACATACCCTTGATCGCCTTTTCTTCCCTAACTGCAATGGCTAAAACTTCCATTACAATGTTGAAGAGCAGAGGAGACAATGGGCAACCTTGCCCTTGTTCCTGATCTAAGTGGAAATGGTTCCAATTTAACTCCATTCAATACAATATTGGCTGTGGTTTTGCTGTAGATGGCCTCTATCAGTTTAAGAAATGTCGCTTCTATACCAATTTTTTTTAAGTGTTCTGATCATGAAGGGATGCTGGATATTGTCAAAAGCCTTTTCTGCATCAATTGAGAGAATCACATGGTCTTTATTTTTTAATTTGTTTATGTGATGGATTACATTTATAGATTTACGTATATTGAACCAGCCTGAGACCCTGGGCTAAAGCCCACTTGGTCATTGTGTGTAATTTATTTAATGTGTTGTTGCATTCTGTTTGTTAGTATCTTGTTAAAAATTTTTGCATCAATATTCATTAGTGATATTGGTCTGTAGATTTCTTTTCTTTTGGGGTCTCTCCCTGGTTTAGGGATCAAGATGATTTTTGCATCATAGAATGTGTTGGGTAGTATTCCTTCTTTTTCTATATTGTGTGGGAGATTTAGTAATATAGATACTAGTTCTTTAAACGTTTGATAGAATTCTGATGTGAAGCCATCTGGTCCCGGGCTTTTCTTTTTAGGGAGATTTTATACAGTTGATGCTATTTCAGAACTTGATATAGGCCTGTTCAACATTTCCTCTGCATTCTGGCTAAGTCTTGGTAGGTGGCATGCTTCTAAGTATTGGTCAATTTCTTTCAGATTTTCATATTTCTGAGAATAAAGTTTCTTGTAATATTCATTAAGGATGCTTTAAATTTCTGAGAGGCCTGTTGTTATTTTGTCTTTACCATTTCTGATTGATGAAATTAGAGATTTTACTCTTTTTTTTCCTGGCTAGGTTAGCCAAAGGTTTATCTATTTTATTGATCTTTTCAAAAAAACAACTTTTTGATTTATTGATCTGTTGTATAATTCTTTTGTTTTCAATTTCATTTAATTCTGCTCTAATTTTGGTTATTTCTTGTCTTCTGCTTGGTTTGGGGTTCTTTTTTCTCCAGTTGCTTAAGATGTCCCATTAAGTTGTTAACTTCCTCTTTTTCTGTTTTCTTGAGGAATGCTTGCAGTGCTATAAATTTCTCACTTAGGACTACATTTTCAGTATCACAGAGGTTCTGATAATTCGTGTCTCCATTGTCATTTTGTTCCAAAAATTTGGTAATTTCCTTCTTAATCTCTTCCATGACCCATCTATCCTTTAGCATAAGGTTATTTAGCTTCCATGTTTTTGTATGAGTATAACATACTCAATAACAACAAGCAGATTCCTGTTGTTATGGAGTTCAACTTTGATTCCATAATGGTCGGAGAAGATGGAAGGAATAATTTCTATTCTTTTAAATTTGCTGAGGTCATACTTGTGACCTAAGATGTGATCGATTTTGGAGTATGTTCCATGGGCTGATGAGAAGAATGTGTATTCAATTCTATTAGGATGAAATGTTCTGTAGATGTCTGTTAAATCCAGTTATTGCATGCTTAAGTTAAATCTTAAATTTCTTTACTTAGCTTCTTTTTGGAAGATCTATCCAACACTGCTAAAGGAGTACTAAAATCTCCAAATACTATGGAGCTGGAGGAAGTCAAGTTACTTATGTCTATTAGAGTTTTTCTTATAAATTGAGGCACATTCTGGTTGGGTGTATAAATATTAATAATTGAAATCTCATCATATTGAGTAGTACCTTTAACAAATATGAAATGTCCATCTTTACCCTTCCTTACTTTGGTTGGTTTAAAGTCTATTGTATCTGCAAACAAGATTGCAAAACCTGCTTTTTTCTGTTTTCCATTTGCCTGGAATATAGATGACCATTCCTTCACCTTGAGTCTATATTTATCTTTTAAGGTAAGATGAGATTCTTGTATGCAGCAGATATCTGGCCTGAGTTTTTGTATCCAGTCAGCCAACCTACATCTCTTTAGAAGACAATTTAAACCATTCACATTTATTGAAAACAATGATAAATCTTTAGAAAGTCCAGTGGACATATTTAATCCTTTCATCACCATCTCATCATCAACATCACATTTGTGGGAGTTGAAATTTGATTAAAAGTTTCTGGGTGAGTTTACTTTTGTGGTGGAGGTTTGTGCTGGTCATTGTGGAGGATAGGTCTGAAAATATCCTAGAGAGCTGGTTTAGTTATAGCAAATTTCTTCAAAATGTGAATGTCATTAAAGTATTTAATTTCTCCATCATAAATGAAACTCAGTTTAGCTGGGTACAGGATCCTGGGTTGAAATATCTTCTTTTTAGGAGATTAAAAGTCAATGATCATTTTCTTCTAGCTTGAAAGTTTTGATCAGAAAGATCTGCAGCTATTCTTATATTCTTCCCCATTTAGGTAATGGATTTCTTATGCCTGGCTGCTTTCAGAATTTTCTCCTTCATTTTAAGTTTAGTGAAGTTAATTATGATGTGCCTGGGGGATGTCTTATTCTGGTTGAATTGTGCTGAGGTTCTGAAACTGAGTGCTATCTGAATTTCAGATTTTCTTGGGATGTCTGGAATGTTCTCTTTCGTAATCTCATAAAGAAGAGACTCTGTGCCTTGTGATGCCACTTCATCGTTTTCAGGTGTCCCTATAAGGCGAATATTGGTTTTCTTCAAGTTACCCCAGAGCTGCCTGAGAGAATAATCCATTTTTGCCTTCCATTTCTCTTCCTCTTTGGAAGTTTGTGAGTGTTTGAAAGCTTTGTCTTCCATGTCAGAAATCCTTTCTTCTGCTTGCTCCATTCTGTTACTGAGGGATTCTACTGCATTTCTCAGATCTTTGAGGGCTGCAACTTGTCTCAATGTGTCAAAATCTTTGGTCATTTTTTTTTTTAATTTGTTGAATTCTTAAGACATCTTCTGGGTCATCTTTTGGATTACTACTTGAAATTCTAAGTCCATCCTTTCCTCTATTCTGCTGATCTTATTTGCTATCCAGACTCTGAATTCGATTTCTGACATCTCAGCCATTTGCTTATGCAAGGGATCTTGTGCTGTATCTACCTTGTTGTTCCTTGGAGGAGTTGATTTACTCCAATTATTCATGTTGCCAGAGTTTTTCTGTTGATTCTGCCTCATGATTATTTTTCACTGTTGCCTATGACTGTCCTCAGAGTTGGGGAGTGTCTCTCCCAGATCAAACCCTGGCACGATTACTCTATTGTTGCTGGATCTTTGTAGGGAGTGACCCTGTGTAGCTTCTCTGGAACTACCCCATGCAGGGAGTTCTGGGTGTCGAAGCACGTTCGGAGTGTGGCACACTCGGATCAAGTAGCAGGATGTGGGATGGTGCACACGGGAGTTCTGGGAGTGCCCGGCACCCGGTGGCTTTTGCAAAGGGAACCTTCACCTCAAGCAGTCTCTGGCCAGGAGTCCCAGTGGAGTTCCTGGCCCTGACGGGTGGTAGGCTTGGCTAGGGTGAAGTGGAGCCCCGTAGTTCCTGGCCTTGGAGCTGGTGGGGGCTCTGTGGGGCCTTGGAGTCTCTTACCTGGTGGGCTGCCTGATCCAGCAGACAGGGAGTGTGGGTGCTGCTCAAGTCCTCCTCCTTCAGTTTCAGCAGAGGTCAGGATCTGGTGCATCCGGTAAGGGGGGAAGGGTGTCCTGGAAGTTCAGAATGGCAGAAAACTTTAGTTCAGTTTTTCTGCCTGAAGCTTGGTTTCTTGGAGTCGCAGCTTGCCCCAGCAGAGGTGACTTGCAATTATCACTTCTCTCTTTCTGGTGGGCTCCCAGTCTTCAGCTCAATTGGGCAGTTTCTGGAGGTTGCCTTTCCTTTTGGACAGGAGCCTCTGTTAGAAGCTGCTTCCAGTCAGCCATTTTGTCCCTCCCCCTCCCCATAACCCAGTTTTATAAAATATACTCTTCTCCTACTTGGTGCTTGTGTATGTTTGTAAATTTTTCAACAATGGTAAAATTAAAACATGAATCATAGCTAACACTGTCTACTTTTGTAAAGACAATGAGCACTCATTGTGTACCTATAATAAAGAGAAAGTAATAGTCTGTTTTTGAACAAGATACCTGTAAGAAAAAAAAAACTTAAAAAGTAATCAATAAGGCCAGGAGCAGTGTCTCACACCTGCAATCCTATCACACCGGAGGCTGACATGGGTGGATCTCTTGAATTCAGGTGTTAGAGACCAGCCTGAGCAATAGTGAGACCTTGTCTCTACTAAAAATAGAAAAACTATCTGGTCATTGTAGGGGGAGCCTGTAGCTCCAGGTACACAGGATGCTGAGGTGAGAGGATCTCTTGAGTCCAAGAGTTTGAGGTTTCTGTGAACCAAGATGACGCTACAGCACCCAATCCCAGGGAGACAGAAGGAGACACTGTCTCCAAAAACAAAAAATTAATTAATGAAGAGTTTGAGAATAAGCAATCGTGAGACACTGTCTCATCCCCCCCAAAAATAATGAAGTTTTTGAGAATATGCAATCAACAGAATAACAGAATAGTAACAAATAAAAAACAAAGAAACAGCATAAAATAATGAATTTCAGAGCAAATAAGTGTGGTATCATTAATGTAAACCACAAATGATATAAAAATATTATTTTATAATTATAAATATTTCCTGTACTATATCTTAAAATAATGATATGACCAAAACAAAATAGTGAAAATCAAAAAGTGAAGCCAGAACTTGGTTTAGTGGGATCAATCACATGAGTATAATACTTTTCCACTGAAATAGCAGAAAATATAAAAGAAGGACTAAATCAATATTAGGTCAGTGAAAAAAAGGGAACAACATGAGTAGTTCAGAATGTTGGGATTCACTATAAAACTAATAAAAGAAAAATCATGTTGGTGAATAAACAGGAATAGAAAACAATGGCTCAGCAATGCTTTCAGATATTAAAAAAGAAAATTCCCATTGAAATCAAATAGAAATTCCAAATCCAGAGAAAAATATAAGCAAAATAAGAAGTCCTTCATGGCGGTTACACCTTTAAGCCACTGGACTGACTGACTACTATGACCTAGTCCCAAGTCTGTCATTTCCAAGATGTTACCAATAGCAAACTGAGTATAGTAATATGTATATATTCATATGCTGTCAGTAATAATGTAAACTACTATAGCTTATTGGAGGACATTTTTAGCATCTTTTACGTTCCAAAAGAATGACGTTAATATATATGTTAGTACAGAGGTATAAAGATCTTTAAGAAATATTGACTGATCACCTTGTCACTGGTAAAAATCAAATTAAGGGATAGACTACATAAAATTATCTTA
Organism: Arctocebus calabarensis; assembly: GCA_963573935.1. Lineage (NCBI taxonomy): Eukaryota > Metazoa > Chordata > Mammalia > Primates > Lorisidae > Arctocebus > Arctocebus calabarensis. The sequence goes on from CAUYON010027242.1 coordinate 15,835, forward strand.
GTAAATTTAACATGAACTAGTAGATTTATCAATGTGTAAAGTGATTTCCTGGTATGAGTATACTTGCACACTTTTAATCTTTAAGAGCAACCATTCACATGTGATCTGTGTAATTTATATGTTATTTAGGGAGCCTTGGGAAATCTTTCCAATGGCTGGAGGAGCAGAACCCAGATTAGCAAGGATCATGCTGCTTCTCCTAAAAGCTGAAAGCAATTGGTATCTTAGGAAGTCATCATAGCAGGAAGTTGATGTACATAAATCTGCCTTTCCTATGCAATGCATGCTCTCCCAGCAATCATTATTCACATCCATACTCTCTAGCTCCACTCACTCAGGTTTGGATACAAGTCTCCAGAAAATCAAATCTGCTAAAGTATCTCAGGAATAGAAAAAAATATATTCAACATACTCAGTACTACTATAAAACCAATTATAATCTCTCACTTTCATATGAAAGATGAATCACAACTATAGCCCAGGATGAAGGAAGAAAGGGGAGGGAGATGAGAAGGGAGGGTTTTTCAATAGAAGGAGGGTTAATGGTGGGACCACACCTATGGAGCATATTACAAGGGTACAAGTCAAATCTATCAAGTATAGAACACAAAATGTCTTAACACTTTGATTAAATAAATGAGGTGAAAGCTATGTTAATTAGTAGGATATAAGCACCCCAACTTGTACAAATAATCAACACATTGAATCTCACAATAAATGTATTCATGATCTATGTATAAATGACTTAATAAAAAATGTAATAAAACACATTTAGCTGCCTGTAGTCCCAGCTTCTAGGGAGGCTGAGGCAAGAGAATCGCCTAAGCCCAGGAGTTGGAGGTTACGATGAGCTGTGTGATGCCACGGTTCTCTACCGAGGTCCATAAAGTGAGACTCTGCCTCCACAAAAAAACGAAAACATTTAGCTAAAAAAAATTAAGAAAAATAAATTACTCAGTCAAAGAAAAGAAAAAAAAAACGAAAATCAAATGTGCACTATAAACCATCATAGAGCAGGGGAATGTAGTTTTTGACTTTCCACCCTGTGCAGCCCAGAAAGTCATACTTCAAGAACGTTACTGAGAGTGAACGAGTCATAACACAAACCCACTACAAAAAATATTTATTTCAGCATCATTTGTTTTTGACATTTGGATGTTGGATATTTGCATTTTAATTTTATCTCATTCAAACACTTCCTTGTTTTCAAAACTATTAAGCAGAAAAGTAGTTGTGTTTCCTATGCTTAAATCAATAATCTTAATCTCAATATATTATAAAATGTCACTATATGATTATTTAAAATGTATCTATTTTATTAGATGAAGAACATAATATGACTGACTGCTTATTCAGAACCGTCAAAACATGTAGTGTAAATTTTCTGTAAAGCCAGGCTAAGTGAGATTTGTTGTTCTACAAGCCAATAGGAAAGTCTCAGAAATTTTAACCTTCTCAAAATTTTTTGAGCAAAAATTAAGAAAATCATAAGACTGTCAGAATCTGATCTCAAACTAAAGGTTTTGTGACAATATACAAACTTCCCATGAAGATGTTTCTTAAACAAATGCAATTTGTAATTCTCCATGATTTCTTTCCTTAGAATCGATCATAATACCCATCACTTGTGTCTTCTGAGTAATTTCCTCATTCTACGTCCAATGCCTTAGTGCAAGCCAGCATCTTCAAACACCTCAGGGAGTGCTAAGATAAAAAATTAGTATTTCTATTTCTAGCCCAGATATTTTTTTATTCACAATTATCAACTCTGTAAAGGCAAAATAAATACCTATAAATTTAGATATCAAATTTAAACTTTTGTTGCTCCTACTCAAATCTGCTCTACCCATGTTCATCCCCCATTTCAATAAGTGGCGACTCCATTCCAGAGATCAAAAATTTTGACATTCTATTGATTAATCATTTCTTTTTTATACCCTATGTCCAGTCTAAAAATCTAAGAGTATATTATTTTAGCTCTGTTTTAAAAATGTACCTAGAATTTAAAGATTTCACACCTGTCACACAACTCTAAGCTACCCTCCTCTCCCATCTTGATTAATGTATTGGTTCCTTACTGAGTTCTTAGCTTCTCTACATTCTATTATCAAAACAGCAGCCAATAATGGTACTTTGAAAAATAAAAGTAAAAATGATGTTGCAACTTTTTCCAAAACTATATCTGCAATGGACCTATTTTTTTTAATTGGAAAAGTCCAAATCATCCACTCACTCTAACCAGAGATATAACTTTTTATTCATAGATACTTTAAGATTCCACCATTTACAGGTCTGGGTCCCGGTTTTTCCCTTTGATCAGAAAGCTTTACATTACAGATAAAATGTAACTTCTTCATCTTCTACAGGTCTTTGCTTAGTTATCACATCCTTAGCGAACCTCCAAGGACTCTATTTATACCACAATGACCCCACTGATCAGCACTAGCTAATTCCACTTACTTTGTTCTGCATATTCTTGTCCATAATATTCACTATATTTCAACATGCTTCATAATTTTATAATATACTTAATATTTACTTGTTTTTTCTTTATGATATAACTCCATAATTATAGTGATCTTTGTTTTGTTCACTGGTTAATTCCTAGTGTTTAGAAGGGGACATAGAGCTCCAATAGGCACTCACCAAAGGAGTAAATATTATAGTTAAATTAACTTCCAATCTAATTTTTCTGCCACCCACATACTACCCAGCTCATTTTCTTTTTTTTTTTTTTTGAGACAGAGTCTCACTTTGTCACCCCTGGTAGAGCACTGTGGTGTCATAGCTCACAGTAACGACAAACTCCTGAACACAAGCAATTATCTTGTCTCAGCCTCCCAAGTAGCCGGGTCTACAGGTACCCATCAGAACACCAACCTATTTTTAGAGATGAGATCTCGTTCTGGGGTCAGGCTGGTCTTGAACGTGTGAGCTCAGGCAATCCACCCACCTCGGCCTCCCAAGTGCTGGGATTACAGGCATGAACCATGGCACCCACCTTACCCAGCTCTTATTTATTTTGGGTGGGAAAGAGATTAGTGGATTATTTGTAATTAGCCTATGGGTTTAAAAGAGAGAAACATAAATATGAATTCACCTAATAATTTTATTGTCTATTTTAGATTATGTCATATAATTAAAGTGCTCTTGTCTATTTTATTTCTGATATTTTTGAGTGTAATACTTCTTAAAGCAATCTTAAAGATTCAGGCTTTCTCTTGCATTTATCTGAGGAGAAAATGGGTACTCTGTTTCCATCCTTCTCATTTCTTGTACTGCAAACCATGCAATCCTTTGCTGATTTATTTTTAATTTTGCATTATAAAATACATCTTCCCATTTAGCCTTTCCTCGGTGTCAGAATATGATTCTCTTCATCTCTGTCTTGAATTTCTGTTCCTAATATTGCTTACAAGCTGAGTGGTGAGATTTCTCCTGTGTCTGCACTTTTTCTCCACCAGATCTTGAATAACACAACAACAACAACAACAACAACAACAACAACAACAAATGTGTCAGAGGTCTCCCGACATAGAATGTCGGAAAGGGAACTGTTAAAGAAAAACCACATTTTAATAACATTTAAGAGTAGAAATTAATATTTACATAATGACATTTCCTTAAGAAATACTAAAAATTTGAAAATCTCACCAAATGTAGGGGTTTGCATTTGTTATCTCACTTGTTAATTTCTTCTAGTCAATTTCAGCTCAATTCATTGTATTTTCCCCTAGTTACGTGAATTTGTAAATTTTCTTATCTTAAATAACAAATGGTGAAGAAAATGGACTTTGGAATCCATGTGCCTATGTTTAAAAAGTTGGGTCTCAGATGACAATTGTGTTGATGAGAAAGTTAATATACATATATGGACCTCAGTTTTCTCATTTCCAAAATAAGAATAATGATAATAGTACTTATTTCAAGTTCTGATGTTAGGAATAAGTGAATTTATACATGTGTAACCCTTCAAACAGTGCCTGGTACATAATTATCAATTTTTGTTAAATTTATTATTAAAAAGATATAAAAGTTGCAATAAAACTTCTTATGCCTTTATGTGATTGATGAATAACAAAACTGACAAATATGAAAGACTTTTCAATTTTAAAATAAACTGTCATAGCATTTTATTTTATAAAAAATAATTTTTATTTGTATTATTTTTTTATGATGTTATTGTTCCAAATTTTTTGACATCTTCTCTGTGGAAACTTTGTCAATATTATGCTACATAGACAATATTGCCACATAAGAATAACTACAAAATCAATTTGTTCAAAAAGTATGCACATTTTAACAAAATATTTGAGAAATTAATTTTTTTAAAGAAACATCCTAGAAAATGAATGTTTTGAAAATAGATGCTTAAGGCTCATTATTATTTGACTTGTGTTGCAAAACAAAATCTCATACATAAAAATACTTTCATCTTGGCTCGGCGCCTGTGGCTCAACAGGCTAAGGCGCCAGCCACGTACACCTGAGCTGGCGGGTTCGAATCAGCCCAGGCCTGCCAAACAACAATAACGGCTGCAACCAAAAAATGGCCGGGTGTTGTGGCGGGCGCCTATATTCCCAGCTACTTGGGAGGCAGTGGCAAGAGACTCGCTTGAGCCCAGGAATTGGAGATTGCTGTGAGCTGTGATGCCACAGCACTTTATCCAGGTTGATAGCTTGAGGCTCTGTCTCGAAGAAAAAAAAAATACTTTCATCTTTCAGTTGAAAATATATGAACCACTATTACTTTATTTAAGAATCTATTTTGTCTTCTTACATGTTAATGAGGATTATTTTCTTTTTATATTTGAAGTCCATTTAAATAAGATAATCTAGTAGGGTTGATAAATATATAAATAAATACGCATCCATCTTTTTTTCATATGTTCCTATTATCCCAAACTCACTTGTCATTCTTATATAATTCCATATAATGTGCCACATATTTAGCTATATTGCCAATGCACTTTTAATTAATAGGTTTAGATATGACAATACATAATTCATTAGTTTCCATTAACCCAGTTATATAGATATTTTTTACCACCTCCAACCTATTTTATCCACATCAAAGGAAACAGTCTTATATTCCTTCTGGGACTTGTGCCAAGAGCCCTTGGCCTTCCTCTTGTTCATGATCATAATTCTCTATGTTACTTCACACTGTGCTAATCAGCACTGATTCCAAGGAACTATAGATTCTTCAGTTTGTAGTCATCAAACCTTTAAAATTCTTCATGGCTAGAATAAACTAGGTGACCCTGCTATTTTCCAGTAGTATGAGGAATTTGGTGGCAGCAGGACTATCTAATCCCTCACATTGATGCATTAAAATTTGGGGAGCTACTGCATATTTCTCATGCTATTTTTAGCTATTTGAATATTTTTACCATTTTAATTGTTCTCAGGTTTGGTTGCCTTTGTTTTTCTGTTTTTAACCCTTTCATTCTAATGGTTTTCTTTCATCTCAACCCAGTCTTTTTCTAATTACACAATTTCACTCAATTTTCTTGGTGAGGAGATCTATGGCACCCTTTCCCACATTATCTTGCCTCCCACCCAACAACAAGAAGAAAAAAAATGTATCCAAGTTAAATTTAGAACACCATTTATTACAACATCAATTATTACTTGGGACAAAGGCACAGAGATTGTAGAAGCTTAAATATCATTATGTCACCAAACTGCTGTTATTCATATTTTCAACATTTTAGAAGCCTTTTATTTCATTTAATATATAAGAGTAGAATAGAAAAATTCTCTCTTATCCAGATGGGGAATTGACCCACCTGTTCACATTTATGCAAAATATGCTGCTATCTCAAAGTTTTGAGTAAGACCAAACGTAGCCTTTCCTTTGGTTGTAACTAATGCAAAAGCAAAGGCTTCTTTTTCTTTCATAAATAAAACCCACTTGACTTGTGGCTAAGCATGTTATTTACTTGGGTTTGTAAATGTTCTTATCTTTTGGCTGAATATCTTTCTGCTTTCTATTTAGGTAGTTTCTTGATTTCCTTCCAGTGAGACATAAGTTATCTTCCTAATGATTTGTGATAGGATGGGAAAATGTTCCAACCAAAACAGGTGTCAACTGAAATCCCATGTGATGTTACATCCTTGGCATGTATGGATGAGTCACTAACTGTCATTAAGTGAGTCACATCTGCCCGCCTTACGCTGCTTCTTACTTATTTTTATTTTCAACAAAGAGGAAAAAAGCAGCCAATGTATCATACTATTAACTGACTTCCCTCTCATTTGAATTTACTTTGAAATCCATTAGTATTTTCCTCCCCTTCTGTATCTAACAACTCTGTGGCCTATTATTAAGCTTTTCCTTCCTGCAGTGTCAAAGCACTTGAGCAACCCACCTCTCACCAGTGATGTGCAGGAACCCATTCAGGAAAAAAACAAAACACAAAAACAATAATAAGAACAAAATTCTCTCTTCTTCATCTGTCTTTCTTCCAAACCAAGCCTAAACCATAATGTAAATTATAATTGTAAGGCTTCTTTTAAGAATTCTGCTTATAGTGCCAATGCATCAAATAAGCAATTATAAAATCATAAGGATTTGTAAGACTCACAGGATCTGCTAGCACGTAACCCTAGGAAAGGTAAAAGATATAGCACAAGAGAAAGAAAGTAGAAAAATGTGCAAACTTTCAAGTGTAGACCTCCCCTTACCCTTGCTCTTCAATACGCCCAGATTGCATAGGACATCCTTTGTCTTTAGATTTTGAACCTTCATGATATGTGAGAGGTATCTTTATTTCAAGAGTAGCTAAAGATCAGAGTACACAGGATTGATTACATGCAAGTGGTTACATGGCCAAACCAGGTTACACAACTGTTTAAACTTGGTGTAAATCATCAACCTGTGCATCATTAAACTGTAGACAACCTAGTTCCATGTACCTTGTAGACAACCTAGTTCCATGTACATTGGGGAGTTTCAAGCTTTAATTTTTTTTTTTTGAGACATCGTCTACCTCTGTCACCATGGCGTCATAGTCACAACAATCTCACATTCTTGGGCTTGAGCAATATTCTTGCCTCAGCCTCCTGAGTAGCTGCGACTACAGGCATCTGCCACAACTTCCAGCTAAGTTTTTTGTTTGTTTGTTTGTTTGTTCAGGCATCTGCCACAACTTCCAGCTAAGTTGTTTGTTTGTTTGTTTGTTCGTTTGTTTTTTAATTAGAGACTGGATGGGGTCTTGCTCTTGCTCAGGCTGGTCTCAAACTCTCAAGCACAAATCCTCTATCCTTGGCCTTTCAGAGTGCTAAGTTCACAGGAAAAAGCTACCACACATGGTGAAGTTTTAAGCTTTAAATGGCACACTGCAAATTCCAAATTAGCACCTTTCATATTTTTTTTGGTCAAGGGTGTGGACTAGACTTCCAGAAAAGCACAGACCTCTCTCAGTTCAGTTATAATAACCTTATACTCTTAATACACTCTTAAATACAATAGGCAAGGGAATTAGTCTTCCTTTCAAAATTCATACACTCTAACTCTTAGTGTATTACATATATTATTGTTTTGCATTGTCAAATTTAATATATTTACACTGTGTTATCTTTTCATTATCCAGTGATTTTTTTCCTACAGCTTGATTATAAATATGGAATATAAATAAATATTTAAATATGATAATGTGATTATTTGCTATAGTTGTAGTATGCAATCAGATGTGGCAATAATTAAACTGGTGTTACTCAGAAGGTGCTTACAAAGAATCAAGATCTTATTAATGCTTTACTTCATCTGGATAACAATAACCTAAAATAATTCCTTCTATATTTCTTTAATTATATTTCATTTTGTTGAAATAATTTATTTTTCCACTGGGATATATTTATAGATATCTAAAAGACTTATTGGTTGATATGTCTATTGCCTCTTACACCTTCAGGATTGGATTGAATTTTTTGCCATTAAGATTGGAAGCTATTATTTCATTACATTGCAGATTATAGTGGTGTAGATGAGAAGCCTGAAATCCGTCTTGCTATTTTTCCATTTTTCCTGTTTCGGCAGGCCGGATCTCTTTGTGTGTGTTGCTTTTATTTTTCTTTTTGCTCTGAAGACTGCCAGAGTTTTGGAAATGTCACATGGTTTGGAATGGATGTGAATCCACTTCCAATTATTCCTCTTGGATCCCAGGTGCAATTCAGCTCCTGTAGGTATTATGATCTGAGTTCTGTAATGAGAGATCCAGTGTAATAATATCTCTTGAGGCTTCCCTGTCTTTGTATTCATCTATTGTCTCCTGGATTGCAATTTCTCAGCTAGCCTTCCTGAATCAGTGGAATGAAACATATTTTAGAACAAAAAAAAAGCCTATATTTCTAGGACACTTATTACATACATTACCATTGCCTGAAAAGCACTGGAATTTAAATCACTATAAAGATTTTTCACAGAAAATTGTGTTAGTTTTAATTTACACTGTCAAACAAATTATTCATGGTGTAATCTGTTAATACCCTGGTTTACCTCTGTTTGTAGTAATATAAACTAATAGAAAGGTCATCTGTTCTATCTAACAACCTAAAACAAGAAGTAAGACAGTAAAAATAATTACAAAATGGTGATGAGTAGAGGAGTGGTTTTCTTAATGATGCAAAATTTCCAGTGAAAAAGCAAGTATAAACATTAGTGCCATTAAAATCTGATCAATAATTTGTTTTCAGTGATGTGAGGGTAATGGGAGGCTAAAATCTACTTTCTCTGACCACTTATTCATTGTATTTTTGTCCCCACAATAAAACAGTAGTAGTTGGGAAGTACATACTGTCTGTGAATCCTGTATTAATGCCATATTATTTCTCCTATAATCACGTTGCAGTTTAGTAAAATAGATCGTACTTTAGATTCAGCAAGGTCTGATAGTTTGGGGTAAGACTCTCAGCATGACTACTTAAACCTTAACTTCTTGACCCACTTAATCTCACTAAAATTTAGGTTTGACATCTACAAAATGGGAGAAATTATACCCTTACTGCTGTGTTGTGATGATAAAATGAAATGACCTCTATAAAATGTTTGGGATTTAGTGGATCCTTAGTAAATATCAGTTCCTTATATTCTTGTATTTATTTTCTTTCTTTACCTACAGTCAAAGGGAAAATTTGACTAGCTTTTTTCCTAATACTAACTTTCTTTTTCTTTTTTAGTTTATTAGTTTACTTCTTTTCAATTTTTCTCTTTGGTAAATTTTTTTTTCCTTTGTGAAAGAAGCATATGCATTGTGTTAAGTTGTTAAATAAATCTGGAGATTTGTGTCTAGTGGTTGAGATTGTGGGTGAGCATAATTATATACAACTTCCTGAAGATGATGAGCACTAAGATGTAGCAGACAAGTAAAGCAATTAGAATGGGGAGATACTTTTAGGATGTGTATTAATAAAATGTTTATGTACCTTCAATGTCTCACTCGTCAATTATTCAAGAAAGCTGTGAAATAAAAATGGTAAATTGACAAACCACAGCATCAGTGTTCTAATACAGAATATCTTCCTGAGGATTTAAATCATAGCATATTTTTTCTCCATATAATGAACACTACTAAACTGAAAAAAAAAAAAAAAAAAAAAACCTTTACATTCTCCTAGAACTTAAGCTCTTTGACATGACACTATTTTAGATGGTTTCTTATCCTCCTTGACATGTTATTTACATCTTTTTGTCTCTGTAGAGTATAAATTTATTTTACTTTTTTTCAATGTATGATATATAAAGAAAGATTATTAGCTTATTATTATCTTTGAGATATCATCTAACTGAAGTAAGATTAGCCCATATCACAAAATCCCAAAACTGCAGATGTAGGTGTGGATATGGAAAGAAGGAAACATTTCTGCTCTGCTGGTGGGAATGCAAACTAATTCAGCCCTTTTGGAAAGAAGTTTGGAGAATACTCAAGGAACCAAAAGTAGACCTACTGTTTAATCCTGCACTTCCTCTACTATGTATATACCCAGATGATCAAAAATCATTTTACAACAAAAACATTTGCACCAGAAGTTTTAATGCATCCAAATTCATAATTGCCTAGTCATAGAAACAGCCCAAGTGCTCATGGACTCATGAATGGGTTAATAAATTGTGGTATATGTATACCATGGAATACTATGCAGCCATAAAAAGGTGGAGACTTCACATCTTTTGTGTACCTCAATGGAGTTTGAACATACTCTTCTTAGTAAAGTATCTCAAGAAAGGAAAAAAAAAATCCAAATGTAAAATATCCAAAAGTAAAGTACTCAATACTATTATGAAATCAATATATAATCACCTACACATTCACAGGAATGATAAAACATATCTATATTCCAGAAAAAAAGGAGCAAGAGGAAGTATTGGTTAGGGGGGAAGCTGGGAGAATGGATGGTATCTGGTGGGACCTTATCTAATGTGCATAATACAATGGTACATTTCAAAACTATTAAGAATAGAGGATAAAGGTCTTACCACAATAAATAAGCAAGTGAGGTGATGATTATGTTAATCAGTTCGATGTAAGCATTTGACATTGTTTATCAATTCAGCACATTGCACCCCATAAATGCATTAATGTACACAGTCATGATTTAATAATGAAAAAAAAAGATGTTAGAATACATGGCAAAAACATTCATAAATGAACACTATATGCTAATGGTTTATAACTAGTTTCCCTGAGAAGTGCTATGAATCCCATTTTAATATAAGGGAAGAGCTATTTCAGAGAGTCCAATGACTTCTCCAAAGCTACAAAATTGATATGTGGTATGGGATATAGGGAATAGGATGGCTGCTTGCATGTTTTTGATTATTTCAAGACCAAAAATCACATCATAATAAACATATTTGTACTAGAATGTTTATTGCAGCCCAATTCATAATTGCTAAGTCATGGAAGAAGCCCAAATGCCCATCGACCCACGAATGAATTAATAAATTGTGGTACATGTATACCATGGAATACTATGCAGCTTTAAAGAAAGATGGAGACTTTGCCTCTTTTGTGTTTACATGGATGGAGCTGGAACATATTCTTCTTAGCAAAGTATCTCAAGAATGGAAGAAAAAGTATCCAATGTACTCAGCCCTAATATGAAGTTAATTTATAGCTTTCATATGAAGGCTAAAACCCAATTATAGCACAAGAATACAGGAAAAAGGACAAAGGAGGGAAGGGGAGGGGGAGAATGTGTGGAGGGAGGGCAATTGGTGGAATTACACCTACGGTGCATCTTAGAAGGGTACTGGTGAAACTTATTAAATGTAGACTATCAATGTCTTCATATAGTGATTAAGAAAATGCC
>CAUYON010027243.1:0-14441 GCA_963573935.1 Arctocebus calabarensis
CTAAGTTAAACATACCTGGCAATTCTTAACTACTTTTCAAAAAGACTAAGGAGCTAGGTAAAAAAAGTGAGGATTATGATCAGGCAGAAAATGCAACCCATCAACTACAGAATTAGTAATAGCAAACTCCTATGCTTTTCCATACTAGGTACTGTACATAATTTACACACCACAATTCCACATTTAACCAGTAAATGAGTTCCATTTAACCATTATAAACTATTAGGTCGTGCCTACTATTCTTTTAATGGTTTTAGGCAAGTAATTGCAGATACAACAATATAAATGTTGATTTCCTAGATTTGACAACTGCTAAAAAGAGTTTTCAGTACTACATTAGATACTAATAATAGACCTACAGAGGCTAATTTTAAAGTGCCTATCAGGGCATAATAAATCTTGCAGAAGCCTCAGCCTCTGCAATATCATCACAGGTTAATAGCTTTATAAATCATAAACATTAATATGAAACAATCTAGGAAAAAAACTCTTCCGGTGCATCCAGTTTCTTATAGGCTTCTTCAATGAGCATTAACATGTTCTTAATCTGGGAGGAATTATGAAGAACATCCAAGTCCTTTAGAAGAGCATTCTGGTTTGGAATTAGTGTCAAATTTCTTACTAAAGTGTGGGTACTTTGAGATTTTCCTGAGAAAGTTCTGGAAGAGAGAGTACACTACTACTATCCATTGAAGCACTTGTTTTAGTGTCTTCTCTTCCTCTTCTACCTCACTTTCCAGAATTTCAATTTTGTTCTTGAGGCTCTGAATATCCTCAGTCATTAATTCTGCAGTCTCTACCATTCTTTCTATTTCTTCCTGCAGTAATGCCAGACCTTCTTTATTAGCTTGCTCCCCTGCCCTTTCCACATCCAGTAGACTTGACATATGAGTTAAATCATTCAGCTTTTTAGGAGGGACTTTTAAGATTTCACAAAGTTATAGCAATCTTTTTTCAGCAAGTTGAGATGATATTGTATTTCTTCTTTTTCTCTACTACTATTACTCAAAACTGTTATTATTACTGATTCCATTATTGTTTGCAAATACTCTCTGCTACTTTTTGAGAGTGGTTGCCAGATTTTCCTTTTGTTGGGTGCAATCTTTACCTGTTTTATATTAGTATGCTTTTGTTTGTCCTTTAAAAGACAGATGCTTTGGATGATTTTTATTTCTTTTTCCTGTGTTTCTAACTTTTTTCTCTGACAGCTCTTCATCAACATCAGTTTTTCTTTTTGAATTTCTTTTTAACTGTTGAGACTTTTTCTTGGAAATATGTGGTTTACCAGGCATCTTGATCACAGATTTCTCAGGAACCCTTCCAGGAGCCATGCTCAGGATAAATTGAGCCCAAACCGAAAATATCCTGTTAAGGCTCCAGAATAATTTTCTTTGATTCAAGGTCCTGCCTTCTATACACACTGGGGAAGGTGTTGGGCCCCCAAGGCTCTGAGCAACTCCACCCCTGGGCCTTTGCTGTGTATAGCCCAAGCAGCATCTCTCAGCCATTGGAGTTAAGTGCCTGCAGCTATCCCAGGCTGGACCTATAGGCTGGAGGCTCTGGCAGTCTGGGACGTGCAGGGTGGCCCTGCCTTCCATGGATCTGCTGGGTATTTCTCTAGAAGGGGCTCACCATGGCATCCCTGTCCCTGTGGAAGTCTTACCTCCCTAAGACAGAGGCTCTTCAGGCATCCTTGGAAATCTAGGTGGAAGCAGGGTCATACACACAGCTCTTGTACAATGCACTCCTGTAGAGGTGGCACTACATGAACACTGCCATGGGTTATTATCCATGACCTCAGAAGGGATGGCCACTATGTTACTGCACTGGAGTCACATGGGGTTGGCTGAGGATGGCTACAACTGAATGTGGGGAGCAGAGAGTTGGGGTGCTCCCAGCAGTGAGCACCAATGTTTTGTGGGTTTTGTAGGTGTTCTCATGTCTCTGTTGTGACATAGTTCTGTACTTTTGCCTTGGCAATCTGGGTCTGTGATGAGATGAGAAGAACAAATAATCTCCACCATGCCATTGAGGTCACTTAGTATCTTTTTTTTTTTTTTTTTTTTTTTTTGAGACACTCAAGCCATCACCCTGAGTAGAGTGCTGTGATGTCACAGATCACAGCAAACTCAAATTCCTGGGCTCAAGTGATTCTCTCGCCTCAGCCTCCCAAGCAGCTGGAACTACAGGCACCCACCACAATGCCTGGCCATTTTTTGGTTGTAGTTGTCATTGTTGTTTGCCAGGCCCGGGCTGGATTAAAACCTGCCAGCTCCAGTGTATTTGGCTGGCACCCTAGCTGCTTGATCTACAGGTGCAAAGCCACTGTTTAGTATCCTCATCAATAGCACCTTGGCTCTGCTGACCCACACCAGCCTCTTTTTCGAACAGTAGCCAGGCCACATCCAACGATGTCCCAAATACACTATTGTAATTTTGAAAATGGAACAAACATGTCCAAGCTGAGAATTTCACAAATCTTTAAGTTCTACTTCCCTTTGATGATAAAGTCTGTTTTTAATTTCACTGTCTTTTTGCATTTTATAATAAACAGTCAAGAAACTGAAACTATGCTGCACCCTCAACAGTCTGATTAGAGATTTTTTCTGCTAAATGTCCTATATCATCACTCACAAGTTCCTTCTTCCATAACACAATGAGACATTATTACCATTCAGCCAAGCTCTTTGCCATTTTATCACAAGACTTGCTTTTAGTGCAGTTTCCAATTTCGTATTCCTCATTTCTACTTGAGATCACATCAGAATGGCCTTCGCTGTCCACATTTCCATCACCATTCTATTTGAGACCTCTTAGGTCATCTCTAAGAAGATTGAGGCTTTCTTTACCTGCTCCTCTTCTAATGAGCCCTCACCAGAGTCACCCTTAACATTCCATTAGTGGCTATTCAGGCTTTCCCCATGTTCCTCCAAAATCTTCTAGCCTCTGCCCATTAGCCACTTCCAAAGCTGCTTCCTCATTTGTTATGGCACCTTCTTGCATTTGGTACCATTTGTCTTGGTCCGTTTAATGAATATTTCTGGTTGGGTGGTTAATATACAACAGAAGTTTATTGCTCACAGTTGCAAAGCCTAGGAAGTCCAAGGTCAAGGCACCAGTCATGTCGGTGTCTGATGAGGCCTCATAGATGATCCTTGCTGCATCCTCACATGGTGGAAGGCCACAGACAAGCTTCCTTGGTCTTCTCATGTAAAGTTACATATCTCATTTGAGAGGATCTTCCCTAATAACTTAATCCCCCTCTAAAGGTCCTACCTCTTAATAATGTTGCTCTGGAGATAAATGTCAGCATGAACTTGGGGGGATACAGATATCAGAGCAGAGCACCTGCTGACATGGTCAGAAGTGCTCTTCCTCTGATTTCTGGGCTTCAGTGCATTTGTCACAGTTCTTTCCCTTTCCCTTTGTTCCTGAGAATTGCTATCTTTTAAAAATTCTTGTGGTAGTGGGCATATGGTCAATCCCCCAGCTTTTTGAAGAATCTCAGTTTGGTTTTTTTTGAAGCAGTGTCTCATTTTGTTACCCTTGGTAATGGCACCATAGCTCTTAGCAACCTAAAACTCTTGGACTCAAGCAATTCTGTTGCCTAAGCCTCCCAAGTAGCTGGGACTTCAGGGGCCCACCACAATGCCTGACTAGTTTTAGAGAAGGGTTATTGCTCAGGCTGATCTTGAACTCTTGAGCTCAGGCAATCCACCCACCTCGGCCTCCCAGAGTGCTAGGATTACCACACCCTACCAGAATATCTGATGCTTGTTTTCAGTGAACTTTCTCAGCTTTTGGGGAGAAAAAGAAGATTGATGATGGACTCTGAAGGGAGAACGGGTAGGACAATAGAGGGAATGAAGTTGTCTCCATGTCCTGAGTGTGTGTTTCCAGCAACCAGCCACAAACTCCTGGTCAGGGAGGGAGTGGTGGTGAAAGACATGAGCAGAGGTGATGGCATAGTTCTGGAACATGTTGTGCTAGCTCCAGGGACTGAGGTGGGACTAGCTCTGGCTCTGTCACCATGGTCAAGCTCCTACTCCTTGAGGCTGAGAATTCAATTAGGACAATCATACTAGGTCCAGATTTGGGTGAGGATTAAATAAAACTATATATTTAAGGGTGCAAAGCACAACTCCTGGCACAGAAGTGCTTTACATATTAATCTGTGTGAATACCACCAGGCTAGCAGGATATGAGGGGATAATTATTCAGAGGCCAGGGACAATGAGGATGTGGCAGAGGAGAGACAGGACAGAGAGGCAGCTTCATTCACCCTTCTCTGCAGCCGAGCAGGGTCAAGCCCTGGGGTCAGATGTGGATTCCTGCCCTGTCACACTCTCCAGGATGTTGGTAAGTCTGGGAAACAAGATAAATTCCAGCTATGAGAATGTAGTCTTGACTAGAGAGTGTGACTGGGGGTATCATGCCTTCTGCCTCCTTGGGCAGACGAAGAGGTCCCCTGAGGTCTTAGAGAAGACTGAGAGTAAGTAAAGGAGTCAGAAAGCACAGGTAGCAGATGGCCAGGGTGTCACCAAGCAGTAATCAGGTTTTATGTATGGATTATACAGGGGCAGGGCTGACGGCCAGGGAGGAGCAGAGGGCAGCTTGAGGTTGGGGTGGCCTTTAATTAAGGTTCCAACATCTCAACTCACCTCAACTGAGACTGATGGCCACCTCTGAGTCTGCGGTAGGCCAACGTGGGTCTCTGGTACATCCTGAAATGGTCAGATAAGAGAGTGTTGGGCCATGCAGGATGGTCCCAGAGTCCCCTCGGTGGCTGATGACGAATGGGAATGTGGAGGAGGCGAAGAAGGTGCTGTGCTACGCAGCCAGTGTGAACAAGGAGACCATCCCTCTCACTCTGCTTAATGAGGTATGAGGCTTCAGGCCCAGAGGTAGGGCAGCATCTATGGAAAGGCCCTTTTCCTTCTCATTCAGAGGCTGAACCCAGCCCACTGCTTAGGACCATGGTGGCAGCAAAACTGAACCCTGCCAGGCACAGGTGGGAAGCCAGCTGGGACAGACTTTGTGGGCCCTGTGAGGGTGGGAAGAAAGCTAGGTCTCATCTCAGCTGGTCTCTGGCTGGTCCTGTCTGTCTTACAGCTGCAGCTTCCTGGAAAGAAGGTGACCAAGGCATCAGTTCTGGACTTTTATAATAATACACAACTCTACAAGCAGACTGTTGTGTTTACCATTGTGTGGTGAGCATCCAGAGCTGGCTTTTGGGCACTGCAATGAGATTTGCAGGTCAGAGACTCATGTGAGGGAGGGGGGAATAGCCAGGCCATGGGGAGGGGACCCAGTGACACACAGCATGGGTTTCTGTGCCCACTTCTCTCCTCCACTCCTTCCTACCCTGACCCTCTCTCCTCTGTCCATGTCTTTATCCCTGACTCTGCTCTGTGTATGTCTGTCTGTGTATATGTTTCTCCTGGCTCTCCAGGTTTACCATCAGTTATAGCTATTTTACCTTGGGCTTCATGATGACAGATGTTGGTTTGAACACCTACTTCAGATATTTTATCTTTGGTATTATGGGGGCATGTCCTCGGCTATTGCTTATCTTTGTCATGGAGCAGATAGGGTTAAAGTGGAGCCTGGCTGTGTCTCTCCTTATAGCTGCCTTCATGACCCTGATTCTCCATTTCTTCCATGAAGGTACGGCTTCCCTTCCCCAGAACCTACCCAGCACTTGTGACCTGGCCACCCAAGGAGACACCTGGGTCTCGGCTCCTCTCCCATAGCACACAACCCTGCTACTGCCCCTCCAGAGGGGGTGCCAACCTTCAACCTTTTCCCTTCCTGGGAGGATCGAGAAGGCAGGCCCCCCCATAAATCAGAGGCATGAGACAGGAGGGTGTGCTGTTCAGAGGAATGATTCTTGTCTGGGACAGTGGACAGCCTTTTCCTGCTGATTCCAATCCACTCCAGAAGCAGATCTATTGTTAAACATGAACAGATAACAGCAAAAATATTCTTTCAATTGCTACACCAGGCCCTCCTCTCTTCTGCAGCCCCTTTGCCTGGGAAAACTCTATGAACCTTAACTTCCAGGAATAACCTGGCCTCTAAAAGTTGAGCAGAATCTTCCATTCAGTTCTGAGGAGCTGCTCTCGCTTGGAGGTCTGCCCTTCCCAGGGCTCAGCGCCCTGCTCTTGTGGGATCTCCACTAGAAAAGGAAACAGGACAGGCAATATTTTCAAAATATCAGCAAGCCCTAGACAATGAACATTCCCAGCACACAGCACTGGAGAGGCAAGGGGAGGTGCCAGTGCACACTCACTTAGAATTTCTGAGTCCAGAGCTCTGTGGGGGGTGGGTCAGACAGGGGAGACTGTGTCCAGGTCTATTTTTGAGGGGCTCCCCCTCTTTCTCTGGGTGCTGGAACTAAGTGTGCCTCTACTGGGACCCTGCCTCCCAGAAATGTGAGTAGTGTTGATTACCTAATACAAAATGGGAAACAAATTCATTGTTAAGTATGTATTGCGTGGCCAATTTTTTGTTTGATTTTTGTGGAGTGGCACAGAGTCTTGCTGAGTAGTCTGGCTAGAGTGCTGTGATGTCAGCCTAGCTCATAGTATCATCCTCCCTCAGTGTCCAGAGTAGCTGGGACTATACAGGACCCACCACTATAGTTGAGTAATTTTTACATTTTTAGCAAAATGCCCAGCCTGGACTTAAACTATTACCTTAAAAGATTCTTCTGTCTGGGCTATCTTGAGTGCTAGGATGGTAGGCTTGAACCACTCTGCCCAGATCTTTGTGGTTTTCTTAGAAAGTGGTCTATATGTATTGAGTCAAGCAGAAATATGGGAAACTCTTACATGTGTGAGAGAAACTAGGAACAAACTCACAGTGGATACAACCTAGATTTCCAATATCATCCCAGAGTCAAAAAAAGCCAGATCCAGCATAAGGCTGGGGCAGGGTCCTCAGAGGTTAATGGTTCAGGAGAACAAGGGCTCCAGTGCTACCACACCTGTGTTACCACCTTAACATGCACATCTACTAGACCAGGGTGGGGAGTCCTGGGAGAATTAGCACTAAACTCAGCAGTTCAGGTCCCAGGAGCAAAGGCCTGCTGTCCTGACTACCTCACAGAGCTCATGTGGGAGTGCCTTGGGTGGGATCCTGGCACAGAGGATGCAGGCCTGGTCCTGAGTGGAGGCTTGAGGAGGAGTAGGTGGATGGGTGGGGTCATGCTGGGTGAGGCAGTGGAACAGAGGACACATTCCTGTAGGTAGAAGCCTGGGGCCTCCCCACCCCCACTGACCAACTCTCCCACTGTAGACATCCTAACTTCCAACCTGGCTGGACCTCTACACACTGACCCTCTGACTGAATGCCTGAGCTGAACAGAGCTCTGGGAGGGATTAAGAGAGGGCTGAAGAGCAGGACTCCCCCACATGCCTCGAGGGGAGAATGGCTTTAGATTCATGTGATTGTGTTGTCTAGCCACAGAGCTGATATCCATAAGGATCCTGGTGATTATGCTTGGAGAGTTCAGCCTGGATGCCACTTGCACTATGTTGTACATCTACCAAGCCCAGATCCTCCTGACTGTCCTCAGGTATGGGGTCTGCTGGGCAAGGGGGCATGGGGAGGAACAGATAATTACAAGGCAAATGCAGCAGCTGAGATTCAGCATTCACCTGGTGATGAGCACAGTACTGAATGGTTTAAATGGATTATCTTATTTAACAACAACAGCAATATTCAAAAAAATCCCACAAATACTTCCTAGTCAGCCTAGCTCAAAGCATCCTCAAACTCTGCCTGGCCTCAAACCATCATCCTCCCTCAGGGTCCAGAGTAGCTGGGACTATACAGGCCCACCACTATAGCTGAGTAATTTTTACATTTTTAGCAAAATGCCCAGCCTGGACTTAACCGTATTTTGGAAAGCAAAACCAGAAGCATAAAGGCACTTGACTGAAGTCATAGTAAGTGTCAGAGATGGGTTTACACCCCAGCTGGTCTGACTCAGTCTCTACCCTGCAGCCTCCACTGCCTGGAAGGTGTTTGGGTCCCTCTGAGGCTAAGCTTTGTCCTGTGGTTGGTGGCAGGGGAATATCTTCCTGCCCATCTAGCACTATTGCTGGTGCCTCTGCCCCTGCATCCACACAGCACTGCATAGTCCTTACCTCTCCCCTTTCTAACCCCAACAAGGGAGGCCCAGAAGAAAGAGTGAGATGGGGCATAGTGGTGACTGGAGGATGTGGGCTCTTAGGCAGCTGCCTCCCCAACCCCAGGCAGTCTTGGACCAGAGTTCTCCAGACAAGCTTTCTCTACTTTCAGGACCACGGGTCTGGGGCTGATAACTCTGGTCTTCGGGGCTGGATCCATTTCTTCCATGACAATGATCAGCCAGGCCCCCTCCCTCTTGCCCATATTTCTCTGCTGCATCTCAGTTCTCGTGGGCTTAGGCTTCTCCTCTCTGCTGCCAGACACAGGAGATCGGCCCTTGTCCCCAAACCTGCAGTACTTCCTACAAAAGAGGTAGGTGTGCCAGGCCCCAGCTCTGCCAACAAGTGGCCCAGTTATGATGTCCTTAGCACTGAGAGAACTCATTCAGGTATTGTCCATCTGTGCCCATTTTTCAGAAAGATCTGAGTGCACACAAATCTCCCAGCTCTTCTGGATGCTGCTGTCTGCCCAAGTCCGGAGCAGCCCAGCTTCTGCCAACTCCATCCTAGGAGTTGCTAGGTCAAGGTCTCCTCTCTCCTTGACCCTGTCTGCCCCTCTGGATAGAGGCACTGCTTTGGGGGATACCTTCCATGAGCCTCCAGAGATCCCCTGGGCTCCTTCCTCTCCCAGGGTGCAGGGTACTGGCTTGGAACTGGCTTCCCCAGGACAGCTTCTTTCCTGTTGGTGAACTCTCTGCTCCTCCTAAATGACCCAGGCTTCATTAATGCCTCTGGCCTCTTGGGCCCAGTACCCCAGGACTCCATTTGGGAATTGGGCTCTAGCTAACACCTCCTTGGGCACTGTTGGCCTCTTGTCCCCTAAGTGTCCCCTTGATGTGACTTATCTTGATTGGCAGAACCATCCCTGCTGGGGGTTGTGCCAATGAGCCTGTCACTCTCTCCCTGGACTTGGGGTAAGTGCCAGAGTGGAGCAGAGATTGTGTGAGGTCCTACAGTGCCCTCTCCTCTAAATTACAGGAGTCACCTTCTGCCCTGCTGCTCACCACCTCCCTCCATCCCTCCCTCCCTCAAACCCTTACCAGAACAACATTCACTGGGCATTGTACCAGGGGTGAATGGTCAACAAGAAGTCAGAAGTCCCCACCCTTGAGCAAGTCATAGTTCATGAGGAGACATGCGCAAGCAATTTTCACCAGTGGACTCTGAGAACAGGATGTGTAGGACCTATAGGATCTAACAAGAGAAGAACTTTAATTTAGGGGGGAGTTGGAACATTTGAGTAGGGCTTTGAAGGATGAATAGGAGTGTGCCCTATTGTAGAGAGAGCAAGTGCAATGCTGCAGACTCAGAGAGCAGAGTTCTTGAGGACACAGGCTCTTCAGCCAGAGGGCCTGGATTTCTATTCTGTGCTACCACTTCCTAGGGTGTGCACAAGGAAGTTACCTCATACCTCTGAGACTCAGGTTCTTCATTTGCAAAATGGAATAATAACACAGTAATGAAATAGCTAACCTGTGTTGTTTACCATATGGCAGGTCCTGTTGTGTATATGAGGTCTACGAAACTCATCCTAAATAAAGTGATACATATCTTCATGAGTGATGAATATCACTCCTGTCACCCTTGAAGTACTCTCCTGGGAAGTTACTATGCACTAACACCAGTCTGCAGTCTAGGCTTCAAAGCAATTTTGGAACTTTTTTTCTGTAATAACCACCAGAGTTGTCGTTGTGTGAACATAGAAACACACAACAAGAATATGAATGTTGGGTGGCACCTATGGCTCAGTGAGTAGGGCACCAGCCCCATATACCAAGACTGGTGGGATCGAATTTGACCCTGGCCCAAGCCAAACTGCAACAAAAAAATAGCCAGGCATTGTGGTGGGCGCCTGTAGTCCCAGCTACTCTGTAGGCTAAGCCTGAGGCAAGAGAATCGCCTAAGCCCAAGAGCTGGAGGTTGCTATAAGTGATGCCACTGCACTCTACTGAGGGCAATAAAGTGAGACTCTGTCTCTAAGAAAAAAAAAATAATATGAATGCCACTCATCAAGACACTACCATGCACAGACAGGAAGCACAGCCAGGAGACACAGATATAAAAAAGTTATGAAACCTTGCTGGGTTGTTTATACAATATTGCCAATATAAGTGCTTCATGGCAAGTTTGCAAACTTAATTTTCAGACCTCCTACAACACAGTTCTAATGGTTATTCAAGAAAAAGTTTCAAAATTGTTTTGAAGGTTGGACTAGAAGAGGAAGTGCAACATAACTTCTCAAGAGAAGTCCATCAAACGCAAATGTAGCGATATACTGCAATTACAACTGTAGCACTCTTTCCAGGATGAGTTTTCAAACTTAATTGTCTTAATTGCATTATGTCACTTTGTTCTCAAAACAACCACATGTGAGGTATGTCCTGTGATTATCCCCATTTTACAGGTAAGAATACTGTAGCACATAGAGGTATGGCAGATGTAGTCTGCTTTCCCTTTACACAGAGTTTCTGAGAGGATTACACCCACATACACCAGTGGTACAGGCTTTGGCATGAGGCAAGTGCTCAGTAAATTCTAGTGATGAGGATAGTAGACCAAACCCAAGGACACATAAAAGAGAAGGGTCTGGTTGGGGTTGAGAGACAGAGCAGGGCTAAATCTGGAGGTCAGGTTCCCTTGGGCTCCTGGTGAAGCCAGGCTAGGAAACTGTTGGAGGGAGAAAGCCCCACCTCTCAGAAATTCAGGTTTGGGTACAGAAGAAGGTGCCTCAGAGTTGTTGTTTTTCTCAGCTCCCCGGAAGGTATGGTCCAGGACATAACCCCTGAAGACACCTTCGGAAAGCAGAGTGAGAATGACTTGACTGAGAACACTTTTTCTGATAATATGCCTGAGGAAGTGATACGGAACACAATTCTCAATGTCCAGATGAGACTTAACACACCCACTTCCTCTAATACTGCCATGGAGCAATGGAGAGGCTCAGAAGACAACAAGCAGGCTCCCTGAGGGCCAGGCCCCCAAGTCTCCTCAAGTTGGAGTTGAGTGGCTGGGCAAAGGGCTGTGGACTCCACAATGCGAAGTCCTGACCCAGTGCCCTATGGGGGTGAGGGTCAGTCCTGCTCCCAGGTTGGATATCCACATCCAGAATTAGCTCCTTCTGGCGAAGCCAGGCTGTGAGTTCTTCCAATAAAAGCACCATGTTGGCCTTGAGATGGTGGTTAAATGTGGCTATGTCTAGAGACCCCAGAGGCTCTGGCCTGGAGGAGGGCAGCCCAGGCAGGATCCCAGATCCTTGGTGTCTTTGGCTACTCCTGGGGGACAGTGAGGAGCTCTTGATGTGTGGGACAGGGGTAACATGCATGAGGTCCTGGGGTAGACAATGGGTGGGCCTGAGCCTTCTCACCATCCACACTCTCTAATGTGTGTGCCACCAGCATGGGTGGGCATCTAGCTCAGGCACAGGCTGAGGACAGATTTCAAAGCCCTGTTTTAGGCACCAGCCCAGGGCTGGGGTAGAATGGAAAGAAATGATGAGAACTTCTCCCCTTTGTCCCACCACATGGAGCTTTCCCACACTGTTTTCCCTCTGATGCATGCTAAATAAGCATGACCCTGGGGATTGTCCATCTCAGTCCTCCTCCTTGGGGCTGCTCAGCCTAGCTGACCAATGTCCTCCATCCAGGAGGACGAGCCCCATAGCCCAGCTCACAGTCTCTCTTGCCCTGCAGATGAGTCTCCCCTTCTCAGCCTACACAGGGCTCTTCTGGGCAGAGCCCAGGGCTCTTCAGCCAGTAAGCCCAATGAGGAAGCACTTCTTCAAGATCCTTAGCGCTAGCTCCTCATTCTCTAGGAAGGTTAAGGTCTGCCTCCTCCGTGCACTCTTGCCCAGGAACCTGTCCAATTCCTCAGAGGTTCAAGGACAGAGAATCATGTCAGTCCTCATGGAGCCAGAACAGCACACATTTCTCCTCTGAACCTACTGTTCAACTTTTCCTCAGAGCCCATCTTTGGTAAACGTAAACGATGACTCCCAGCCCTGTCCACATGAACCTCTGAATCTTGGGTTATGGGGGACAATAGACCATCAATGAGTAGCAATAATTGTGTGATCTGTCCTGTGACCTCAGAAGAGGTAGGAAAAGGAGGGAAGGAGAAGCAGAAAAAAACCATTCATTTCTGAGGTATAGAGGCATGAAAATGCCTGACATATGTGAGGACAGTTGACAGAACAAAAGAGGCTGAGACATAGGCAGGATTCAGCTCTTACGGTGTCAGACATCTGCAGTGTAACGGCACCAGGTGAGGTTGAACACAACTTGGGACCTCTCTGAGCTTCAGTGTCTGCTGCTGCATAGTGGAAATGGGCCTTCACAAGGTTGGAATGCAGATTCAGAGAGGTCATGAATGGTGGCTATTACCCATGGGTGCCAAACTTGAAAGTCTCCCACAGCTTGTCACTCATTCTTGCAGAGGTCATGGGTCTGAGATGTCTGTGTCACAGGCTGAGACCTTAGTGGGCCCAAGGGCCAGAACTACGGGACATGTGTTAATTCCTTTAATCCTTTCAGATGACACTGTGTATTATGTTTTATTCCCATTGTGTCAGTGGGAAATCAAGACACAGATTGAGCAATGAGCTCAAGGTCATACAAAGCCACAAAATTCTAACTATAAAGTGTGAGGGCAGCAAGTCTCCTTCTTATTATTATAAATGGCATCTTACTATAAAGGAAATCCATGGTTGCTAGTCACAAATCAACAGGACAGAACTGTCCTTCCACACCTTATTTCCAAGGGCAGTCTCTTAATCATTTGACACATGTGGGAAGGTTCTTGTTTTGTTTTGTTTTGTTTTGTTTGCAGTTTTTGGCCAGGGCCGGTTTGAACCCACCACCTCCAGTATATGGCGCCGGACCCTACTCCTTTGAGTCACAGGCACCACCTTGGTTTTTTTTTTTTTGTAATTTTATTAAATCATAATTGTGTACATTGGTGCAATCATGGGGCACAATGTGCTGACTTCATATACAATCTGAAATATTTTGATCATACTGTTAAACATAGCCTTTATGGCATTTTCTTTTCTTTTCTTTTCTTTTTTTTTTTTGAGACAGAGCCTCAAGCTGTCACCCTGAATAGAGTGTTGTGGCATCACAGCTCACAGCAACCTCCAATTCCTGGGCTCAAGTGAGTCTCTTGCCTCTGTCTCCCAAGTAGCTGGGACCACAGGCACCCGCCACAACACCTGGCCATTTTTTCGTTGCAGCCGTCATTGTTTTTGGTGGGCCTGGGCTGGATTTGAACGCGCCAGCTCAGGTGTACATGGCTGGCGCCTTAGTCGCTTGAGCTGCAGGCACCGAGCCTATGGCATTTTATTTTTCTTTTCTTTTTTTTTTTAAAGTGTGTTTAATTTGGGGGGGTTCAAAAATTCCACTTCTTTATTTTTTTTTTCAAAAGAGACGGGGTCTCACTATGTTGCCCAGGCTGAAGTACAGTGGCTATTCACAGGCGCAATCCCACTACTGATCAGCATGGGAGTTTTGACCTGCTCTGTTTCCGACCTGGGCCGGTTCACCCCTCCTTAGGGCAACCTGGTGGCCCCCCGCTCCCGGGGGGTCACCATATTGATGCCGAACTTAGTGCGGACACCCGATCGGCATAGTGCACTGCAGCCCAGAACTCCTGGACTCAAGCGATCCTCCTGTCTCAGCCTCCCGAGTAGCTGGGATTACAGGCATGCGCCACCGCGCCCGGCCCATTTTCTTAATCACTATATGAAGACATTGATATTTTACATTTAATAAGTTTCACCAGTACCCTGGTAAGATGCACCGTAGGTGTGATCCCACCAATTGCCCTCCCTCCACCCATCCTCCCCCCTCCCCTCCCCTCCCTTTCCCTTTTCCCCGTATTCTTGTGCAATAATTGGGTTTTAGCCTTCATATGAAAGCTATAAATTAGCTTCATACTAGGGCTGAGTACATTGTATACTTTTTCTTCCATTCTTGAGATACTTTGCTAAGAAGAATGTGTTCCAACTCCATCCAGGTAAATATGAAAGAGGTAAAGTCACCATCTTTCTTTAAGGCTGCAGAATATTCCATGGTATACATGTACCACAATTTATTAACCCATTCGTGGATCGATGGGCACTTGGGCTTCTTCCATGACTTAGCAATTATGAATTGGGCTGCAATAAACTATCTGGTACAGATATCTTTGTTGTAATGTTATTTTTGGTCTTATGGATATATACCAAGTAAAGGAATTATAGGATCAAATGGC